>JXCR01132179.1:0-11782 GCA_002079205.1 Phalaenopsis hybrid cultivar
CAATCTTGTGTGCTCGAGCCTATAATTATTGTTGAGCTAATAATGAATTTTCATTTTTTTTTTCTTATAGCTTTCCTCCATGCTCTTCTCTTATCCATCTCCTCTTTTCCTCTAGAATAGTAAAGAGGTTCTGACATAACTCATTGATTGATAAAACAAGATCCAACAATGTGCATTTTTTTTTTGGGCATTAAATCATATCGCATTACCAAACCCTCGAACCTAACATGTCAAACATCACTTAGGAAGAAAGAAATCAAATAACCATTTAGTTTTAACAATCATACAAACATAATATTTTTTTTCCATTTTGCATGGTGACTAGAATCCGCAACAAGAAAGTAAATTCACAAGTTATACAAAAAATAAAAATACTCAATCCCTGAGCAACAGGTTTCATAAAGCATATAGGTGATACCTTTATTGTTGATTCCAACGTATTCCTGTAATCAAGATTTTCATCGGGCATAGGGCTTGAATATAAAGCACCAGATGAGGCCTACATTAGTTTTAAAAAAAAATCATCAACTGAGCTTAAGCAAATATATAATTCCAAAAAAAATGTGAACAGTTAAATTGATGATCACAATTGCTTTTCTCAATAAAGTGCTCCACCTGCAATGTTAATGATAAAATTGATTCCATTTCTACCTGTGTTAACTCTTGAATATATATGGCGCTCCATAATACAGCTGGCTTGGATGCTCCAACNTTAAACGTAACGTAACATCCCCCTTTTAAACGCCGACAGTTCGCTCTAGCACTCTGTCAAGTTGTTGTTGGGCCGCTTCTACACTATCTACTGTCAGCCCTAGGTCTGCCAACTCCATCGGCATTCGGCTAGCAGTCGTCAACTCCTCCTAGCCCCACTCTAACGGGTCTCCAACCGCCATCCGGGACTGTCACACCGGATTCGCCACATTCCACGATTGTTTCTATCTTGTGTTGAGCATATTTTTGCATTCTCAATTTCTTTTACTGTTTATGTGTTATTTCGTTTATTGTTTCTGTGTTCTTTGTTTGTTGTTTATGCATTAATATTTGTGAAGAGTCGTCACTGTACTTGTTTTTAAAATTCAACAATAAAATTTGTCGGGTCTGAGTCGTGGTTTGGATTGACTCTAGTATCATTTGTTATTAGATATAGCCCAACCCTGGGTTCCCTAGCATCCACCCCCACCCAAGCTACCCAAATTTTTTCTTCTTTCTCGTCTTTTTTCCACTTCCATTTTCCCCCCTTCTCTTGTTTTCTCCTTTTTCCATCTCTAGTCTTATTTTTCGAAACACTTCTGATCATGCTGTCATGTCGATATGCTCCGCACCCAATTTGGGAAGAAATACAAAGAATAGATTCGTTGCTTGAAACAACAGTTGGCCAAGATGGACGATGGAACTCAATGCGATATTACTCCTGACCGTGACATTGAGTCAAAAGAGGAGACCGCGACAACAATCTGAATCTATTTTACCATAAAGACGTCAATAATGAGAAATATCGACCATGCCATTTTGGCATTCACTATCAACGAAGACCACGAGAGGAGCCCTTGTTCGGCGGCCACCAAGATTATAGAATCAAGACGGACCTGTCGAAGTTTGAAGGAAACATGAATCCCAACGACTTCATCGACTGGTTAAAAGCCTTCAAACGCATTTTCAAATACAAGACTCACAGCTATCAAATTGAAGAAAAACGTCTCATTATGGTGGGGGAATCTGCAGTGACAACACAAACGAGATGGAAGCGACAAGATCACCCGGTGGGTAAAAATGAAGAAAGCGATGCAAAAGTACCTACTACACCACTAATGCCAAGCCATGTTCCTCAGGTTTCACAACCTACAACAGCAAGACCTTTCGGTCAAGGAATTCACAACAAAGTTCGACCCATTACAAATGAAGTGCAAGTTACTCGAGCAAAAGGAGCACACGATCACCCGCAATTTGGGGGGCTAAAAATTGCCATTAGGAAGGTCGTTCAACAACAACCTTATTGTTTGTTGAGTGATGTCCAGACCCTAGTATTAAAGGTACAATGAAAAAAAAAAAGCGAGCTAGGCTCCCGTCATCCTTTCAACAACAGTCAACCTTCAAGCCACCCCCCACTGCCACGCCTGCTGACAAAATCACTTCTGGTGCTGGCAAATTAACATCGGGAAACGAGAGAACCACTCTGAGCAGCATTAAGCTAGAAAAGAGTAGTTCATCCGGGATTGTTCCCGCGCAAGTGTTTTAGGTGCACGGTTATGGCCACATCACCGCCAACTGTCCCACTAGCTTAGTTGTCTTCTTAACTGAAGAAGGTGTCATCAAAGAATTAGAGGAACTTGAATCACAAGATAGTTCGAAAAAAACACTTCAACTTCCAGGAAACGAAGGTGCAATGTTGGTCATACAGAGAATCCTGCAATCCAAACTAGAAAAAGATCCCTCATGGCTTCGGCATAGCATCTTTGCACGGCGTGCACAGTAAAGGGAAAAATCTGCAGTTTGATCATCGACGATGTCTACACTCATTGTGCAAAAGTTGGGATTAGCCATGCAAAAAAAACTACGATCTTATTCTCTCAACTGAAAAAGAGGTAACGAGATACGTGTTTATCAGCAATGTTTAGTTTGGTGTGATTTGGTTCCAACAGACACTTGTCACATCCTGCAGGATTGATTGTGGCAGTTCGACTGAAAAACGCAACACGACGTCTTCAAGAACACGTACGCATTTAAGGATGGGAAGCGCATCAGGCTATTGCCTCTCAAGAATGTGAAGGGCACCATCGACATAGAAGATTCATTTGTTCCCCAAGCCACCTTTCTACACTCCGTTTGAGATGCACCCATAGCTCTTGCTTTAGTCCTTTTAGAAGCGACGAATGGAGGAAAATACCCACGTGCCTCTAACCACTCCTACACGACTTCAAGGACGTCATTACTGACAGCCTTCCAGGCGGCTTACCACTACTAAGGGACATCCAACACGCCATCAATCTTATACCAGGATCAGTGTTACCAAATCACCCCGACTACCGATTGCGACCAACTTATGCAAGGAACTCCAATTTCAAGTGCAATATCTTGTTACGAGAGGAATAGTACGTGAAAGCACCAATCCATGTGTTTTCGTACCTTCATAGTACCCAAGAAAAATGGTTCTTGGCGGATATGCATTGACAGTCGTCCCATTAACAAAATTTCAATCAAATATCGCTTTCCCATACCTCACCTAGACGATCTCTTAGATCAGTTGTACGACACCACTGTCTTCTCAAAAATTGACCTCTGGACTGGATATCATCAAATAAGAATGTGACCGCAAGACAAGTGAAAGACCGCTTTCAAGACACGAGATAATCTCTATGAATGGACAGTCATGCCTTTCAGCGTGTTTAGTGTGCTCAGCACTTTCATGCCACTAATAAATCAAGTCTTTCGAGGCCATATTGGGAGATTCGTGGTGGTTTACTTCAAAGGTATTTTCGTTTGTAGTAAATCCAAAAAGACCACTTGTAGCACCTTCGGAGGATATTCGAGGTCTTACAATCCGAGCAACTATACGCCCACCAAAAGAAATATCACTTATGCACAAATTAAGTATATTTTTTGGGCTACATTGTGTCAAGCATGAAATGGACCCAAAAAAATTAAGGCAATTGTAAGATGGACCACACCACAATCTTTCACTGAGCTTCAACAATTTTTAGTGCTAGCCTCCTCCTACCGCAGATTTGTTCGCAACTTCAGCACTATCACCACTCTCCTCACAGAGCAGTTGAAACAAAAAGAATTCAAATAGAAAGTCACAGCCCATTCCAGCTTCAACACATTGAAGAAAAATGTGACTTAAGTCCCAGTTCTTGTCGTATCTAATTTCAACCAACCATTTGAGGTTCAGTGTGATGCATCTGGCGTAGGCATTGGCGTTGTACTAAATCAATGCGGTCACCCATTTGTCTACTTCAATGAAAAACTAAACGAGACTCAATAAAAATATTCCACCTACGACAAAGAAATTTATGTCATTGTTAGAGATCTAGAACACTGTACTCATTACTTACTCACAACCGAGTTCACCATCTTCACGGATCGTGAAGCTCTAAAATTTTTAAGCAGTTAGGATAAACTTAAAGGGCGTCGTGCTAACTAGATAGAATTCTTAGCTTCCTTCCAGTTCGTATTCAGCCTCACGTCGCAGCTCTTTCCATTCCTCCATCCAGTCACTCCTCCTAAGCCAAAGCGGCAAGTAACATCACCCCTGCTCTCTCATACGAACCGAAGAACCCATTTCCTTTGCTCAAAGTATCGCAACAGCCCCCCACACGAAGCTTTCTTCCCTCCGGCAACCTCTCTCTGCCACTATCTTGTTTTCTCAAAAGGGCATCCCTCTTTCCTAGCACTATCCCTCAAAGCTCGCCAACTCCCACGCCTGC
Organism: Phalaenopsis hybrid cultivar; assembly: GCA_002079205.1. NCBI lineage: Eukaryota > Viridiplantae > Streptophyta > Magnoliopsida > Asparagales > Orchidaceae > Phalaenopsis > Phalaenopsis hybrid cultivar. The sequence goes on from JXCR01132179.1 coordinate 4,425, forward strand.
AGCTCTCCTTCTCTCATCCACTGCTACTATTCCTTTCTCGAAACCCATCTACTCCAACTCCTCTCCCTTTACCTCCACAGTGTTGCTTCGACAGATCACCACCTTACGGCCAAAAGCATCTCGTCAGAGCAGCAGTCCATATTGGAATTCTCCAACAGAACCATTAATGAAAGCTAGAAAAAGTGTTTTTTTTTTTGTAAATATAGAAGTGTGGGTGTGAAATATGTTAATAGGTAAGATTTAAGCACTATGTATGTAAAAACCCCTAAACTACTAAGATATAAATTAAAAGAGGCATACCATGCAGAACGAGAAATAATGTAGGTGGATTTCCATTTGAGGGATGTTGAGGAACAAATTCATGAGGAACCTTGCTACAATAACAATAAAATGAATTAAACGGATTGTTTATGTGTCGTTAAGTAAAAAACATGTCATATGATGTGAGAGCATATTACCTTAAAGCTTCAGNAGGGTCCTAATTGATAGCCTATTGATCTGTCAATTCATGCCCCTAACTCTTGAATCATTTAACTTCTTATTTTCTCCCAATTAAAATTTTATCCTTCTTATATAAAAGAAATAGTGAATGATTGTCTACCCTATTTCCCCTTTAGATTTCAATCATCTCGACAGATTAAGTATCATTTTTTTTTAATTCCCTCCCCTTTCTTTTTATTTTTTTTTAAGGTTGTAAATCATTCCTGAAAATAATTAAATCAGAAATTCTCATTTTTAACTTAACCATTGGTAATGAAAAAGAAAACAAAGTCAAATCAACGGAGAAAGAGGCCGACCTATTTCTAAAAAGAAATCAACAAAGTAAAGGAGCTAAATCGCAAGTAAATCGACTTAAAAGCGTTTAAATTCTTTCAAAAAAACAATGATGAAATCGTCCTCCAAAGGTACGTGAAACCTTCCAAAAATCAGCACTTAATGTGCCCAAATTGGTGTATAAAAAGCCTTAAAATGCAACTTAAACTTTAACGAATAAAGCTTCAAAATGTGGCCCAAATATCACTAAAGAGACGGCAAAACATCAACCCGGATTAATGCCAAAACAGGGTTAAACTACAGCCCAAAAGCTTGCCAAACACACAACCAAGCAAGAATATCGAGCCAACAATCAATAATACCGAGCAGCCCAGAAGGAATACCGAGCGACTGAACAGAAAATCTACACAAGATAAGATTTTGGCAGCACTTCCACCCTCCTTTTCAATTTTCGGCAAACCATAGACCTCCCCAAGGTGGGGTTTTTATAGCAAAGAAAAGAGAGAACTCACCTTCACCTACCAGTGGAAAGGTGGCCGAATCAGGTAAAGGAAGAAGAGAAAAAACATTTAGGGAGGAGGAAATGCAGCCTAGGCAGAAGAAGGGTCGGGCACACGACAAACACCAATTGGCGAGCCGCTCGGTCGTGCGGAGCTCGAGTAGGCGAGCCGCGTGCACGAATGACAGAGGAATGACGTGTGTGAGGGAAGAGGAATGTCGCGTGTGATTGAGGAGATGCGGGAGAGGAAGACAGGCTCGACGGTCAAGGCCTCGATCGATTGGCTCAGGTGTGGCCGATCGCGGGAGCTAGGGCACGCCCGAGCGACTGTTGGTCGAGGCAGGAAAAAGAATCTTGCGACTGGAGGAAAGCCGCGTGTGGGTAAGTTTCAAATAGGGCTTAGGGACATTAATATTATTATAATTAGAAATATAAATAAAAAATATTTAATATTACATAAATAAAATTTGATTTATGCATTCTCATTCGTGCGTCTGATTGTAGAAAATTGAATGTCCTTTTTAGGTAATTTTGACATTCCGGACGCGCTGGCGCGGTTTATTTTGTTGTCCGGTGTCGTTCGGGAATTCATCGATTTGCGTGCAATTTGTTTGTGTGCAGAATTATGGCAATATGAGTGTCTTTTCTTGCTAAAATTGGTATCCCGGACGCGTTGGCGGAGTCCACTTTGTCGTCGGACGTTATTCAGAGAAGTTCTGCATTTTCACCCATCCTTTAGGCTCAATTTTAGTCTGATCTTGTGCAACTTAGTGAGCTTTGTGCATTTTGTGTGTGTGTGTGTGATGATAAAAGTTTTCTTAGGGCTTGAGATCTTATTGGGAACTTCTCCCAGAGTCTCCACATGATAGTCCTTAACCACTCGACCATACGACGATGGTTTTGAGATCATCAATGTGGGAACATCACAAGAGAAATAAGAGCTGGCTGGAATTTCTAAGAGAATGAATTCCAATACTAGTTTTCTAAGATAGTCGATAGGAACCCCTAGAGCTAGATCTTAGAATCCTAAGGAAAAGAGTAATGACCTCAAAATGAGATTAACAGACATGGATTTCGTGAAAATTGAAATTGAGATTGTTGAAAATCTTTATGCACAGTGACCACTTATTTATTATTATTTTTTTTATTTTTTTGTTGAAGCATGGACATACGTAGGATGAAGAGGTGAGAAAAGTGTTTGTGCGGTTTCTGTGCAAGAATCAAACAGACATAAGAATAGGGAAGGAAAGCGAAGATGAAATATAGGTAAGCAATTTATCGTTCCATTGTGCGGCTTTCGAATGGAAATGATATTACGAAGTGTTGATTGCAAGCAAGGCATTGAAATTCTCTAGTTTTGAGCAGACAGAACGAACAAGATGAAAAAGTGGAATCGAAGCCTTGCAAATAGAAAGAACAAGAGGGGAGAAACGAAAAGGACCTGACGGAGAGAACATTTGCAAATGAATGTGAATATGCCTTAGTTTGTTCGCTTGTAACCGAGTAGAAGGGGGAGCAGTTATTCTACCGAGCGGGGTCCAACAAGAGGGTTAACGGGATTACATAAAATATAAGTTAATTAATTCAAATTTAACTAATATAATTTCTTTTTTTCTTTTTTTTTCTTTCTACCCTTTTTTATTACTCCTCTTACCCCTTTATATATATATATATATATATATATANTCAAGTCTAAATCCTATGAAACATGGAAATGAACAAAGAGACATGACTACGACACAACACACATACGACAATGCGGTGTAATTGCAAAGCACGACACGACATGCCATAATATATTTTTTTCTTAAATAAATTATTAAAGTTAAAATATATAATTTCTACTATTCTCTATTAAAAATATTGCATTATAAAGTATACTTTTATAAAAAAAAAAAAAACTCTATAATGATAAAAGAAAATCAAATATGAGCATTCATCAATCATTTATAATTATCACATGTTTTGTCAAAATCATTATTAGCTTCAAAATATCAAAAAATCTATGAAAACAAATACCAATATCATCCTCAAAATAATAAAATAAAATATGATTATATGAGTATCTTTAATTAGAGCTATCAATATTAAGAGAAAAGTGCTTCCTAGATTTGGATTCTAATTGGGTGTCTTTATGCTATTTTGAGATTCACTGTCCATTCGTGTCATAGCCATGTATCACTTGTATATGCAAAATTGGGTAAGTGTTGGAGTTTTAACTTCTTCCTAAGAAACCTTCAAACAACTTTTGAAATGTGGGACATGTCTGGACGTGCTAGACCCATGCCCATGTCTAACATGTCTCTAACACAGACATGACCGCCACATGGAAATATTTGTGCCTCTAAGTTTGTACTACATGCCAATAAAATAAAGAAACATTTATAAAGGCTGAATACCCCATAGATAATGGTTGACATACATGCAAGTAACACGGAGATTCAGATGCAGCCTTTCTAAAGAAACCTTTAGAAAGGCTGAATACCCCACAGAAAATGGTGGACATGCATGCTGGTAACATGGACAATCACATGTATCTTGTATTCAAATGAACCCACAAATAGAATTTCTCTTAACAAGGAACATGTATGTAACATGGTTTAGTTAGTCGTTCACATGCACACACAAGACAACTGGATACTGCACCAAATATAACAAATAAAATCAGCCATAGCATTTATTTGCACCTATGCAAGAGAAATTGCTACTTTTTTTTATGAAACTTGGCTAAGGGAATGATCATAAATGTATTTTTTAATGGACCAAAAAAAAAGAGAAAAAAAACAAGAAGCATCTGATATTCCTACTGCATCAAAATTCATTGGAGCTTACGTAGGAATTGCTTCTTTATCAATTTTTTATGGACTATGGAGGCTAATGGCACTAAACATAGAGGTTGTTTGATAGATGTGTACTGTAGCAATGACAGGGAATACTGAAATGACAAGTTAACAAAACTACGCAAGAATTACAAGTAATTAATCGTAGAGAGACTCACATTCACAAGTATTACAAGTAATTAATAAGGACAGTTTGGACTGATATTGAAGAATGTAAAGTGAGGAACAACTTCCATGGAATAAATTTTTTGAACCTTTACATAAGACCATCATATAAAAATGCATGCAGGATCTGAAAACAATCGGTGAAAGCATTGGTTATGTCTTGCAACAAAAGCATAAAAAATAAAAGCCTTCTCCATTTAAATAAAAATCCAAAGGGTGGATTTCATAATTGTTGGCTGCAACTATTAGGAGTGTAAAATAAAAGGTTTGTATATGCTTTAATTCTTTCAGAGTTTGGTGTAAGGAAAAGTGAATGTAAAGTAAAATTCCAGGGAATCTAAAAGACATCAACTACAAAAGAAAATTGTCCAAATCTAGTGAATTCTTTTTGCTTCATTTCTCGCCCCACTCTAGTGCCCATTGCATTTCATTGCTCATCATTATGAATCAAATCAAAGCCTAGACCAGGAGAGAAATAATGTACATGGCTTCACTATAGGCTTTGACGAAGGATAAAAATAGAAATTGTCTACAGTGAGCCAAAAGAGAGTGAGGCTGAGTGCAGTGGCGATAGAGGATGGGTGTAGTATTGTTGACAGAATATCTATTAGTGCTAGTGAAGCCCTTTCCAATCACCAGGATTGAGGTGATCTTCATTCTTAGAGTTTTAGTTCCTTGCTTGTCAAGTGGTACTTCACTCAAGGACATACAGACCTGCTAAAATTAGTCCATGCAATTCAGCTAGAAGCATTATTTAATCAGGAAGAAAACTAGAAATACCAGCCTACATCCTACATGCAAAGATCTTATCTTGCATTGTGAACATCTTGTTCAAGCTTTCAACATTTCTTTCCTTTCATATTTCCCTCCCAACATGTCGACCCACATCACTTCTCATCACTCCACGCTATCCCAAGTAATTTAATTTTTTTCTTCGAATCTCGCTTAACTTATATTCAATCCAATCAAATACTTCAAATAAAGCAAATTCCAATTAATTTTTTTACACTTCAAGATAAAATACATGTAACAAAACAGAATATATATATATATATATATACATATCGTATTTAAGTGGTAGGAGATTTTTCTATAGTAAAAGTTTGTAGCTTAATTAGTTGTCGTTTTTGTGGACAAAGATGGTGGTTAGACCTGCAATGCTCTATGGCACTGCATGTTGGCCTTTAAAAGAGAAGCATACTACTAAGTGTTGCCGAGATGAGAATGATTAGGTGGATGAGTGGCTTTACAATTNTCATGAAAAGTAGTATTCACTTAAAGAAAATTAATATTAGTAATATTTTTTATGTAATGTTAAAAGTTTGAATTTTGGCCTTTAAAAGAGAAGCATAATAATAAGTTAAGTGTTGCCGAGATGAGAATGATTAGGTATGAATATATTTGTGATAGGGCTGGTGTAGCTCCTGTGACAGACAAAACTAGAGAAAGTCGTCTTAGATGGTTTGGTTACATTAAACCTCGACCATCTGATGATCCGATTAGGACAGTAGATGTTTTAGATTCGACTTGTGTTAAGAAAGACAGAGGTAGACCTAGGAAGACTTGGGCTTATTGTATTAAAAATGATCTTAATTTACTAAAACTAAATGAAAATATGACACTAAATAGGACGCAATGGAGAAAAAGGATTCATGTAGCCGACCCCACGTAGTGGGATTAAGGCTTTGTTGTTGTTGTAATGCTAAAAGTTTGAGTGTTATAAAGTACATATTAAAGAATAGATGGTAGATATATAAATACATAAGAATTGTATGGTATGTATGTAAATTCCACTTTAAAATATTATCATAATAAAAGAAAATTGGAAATTAGATCAATGCTAGAATACTAACCAAATAAGCAACTGATGGAAACCCTCGTCCCATAGAAAACCTCTAGGAAAATACGAGCGGCTTGGAACAGCTGTATATAGTGCAGCCGGCCAGTATGAAATGAATTTTTCCCCATCTTTTTGCTGGATGAGAAAATATAACATGAGGTCAAAAAAGCAGTAATTATCATCTATAAAATAAAAAATTATGAGCAAGAGGAAAATAAATGAATCAGCTAATTTGTTTTTTTTTTCTTTTTCTTTTTTTTTTTCATTTTTCCTTTTCTTAAAAATGATATTGTGCCGCTAAATTCTACTAATATCAATGATAGCAAACCACCAGATGCATACAATTAAAAATTGGCAGTTCGAAATAGACATGCTTTATCCATAAAAATTATTTGTTTTATAGCCCACATACATGACAACATTAATCTAAATTCTCAAAAATTTTAGGGCTTGTTTGGGATCAATTTTGTGTTTGTATTTTTGTTTTTGTTTTTGTTTTAATTTCTCCTTTTATTTTTAAATACATATTTGTTTTTAAAATAATTTTTATTTTTATTTCTAAAAATAAATTAACACATTTTTTAAAACACTCAAAATAAATTTTAGTTATTAAGTATGTTTAAAAGCAATCATATCTTAATCAAATATATCAAACATGTTTTGGTTCAAATTAAAACATAAACAAAACAACAGAAAAAAAAAAAAATCAAATTTAAACATAAATAAAGGTCCTTTAGATTTTGGCAGCTAAGTTCGAAATGTGTGAACATCCGGCCTTTATAATTGGCTTAAAGAAGTGCCAGCTTGATCAGAGGTACTAAAATACTTGACACCACAAAACTTCTTAAAGAACAACTGGGATTTCTCCCTGCCTTGAAAAAAAAAGCAATTTCGTAAAATATATCACCCTTTTTAGATAAAGAATGGTTTCCCTTCCCCATTAACCTAATATCTTTACCAAATGCAAGCCAATTCTGAATAAATGCACAACTCCTGCATAGATTCCTACTTTAATTACGCAAGTTAGGGAATTTTGCAAACTTCTTCTCTTGAAAGAAGAAAAGTAATATTTTTAAAAAGTTTTCCAAATGGTAAGCGAATCCACCAAATCGAGAATTTTCAACATTTTAAAAAGTTTTCCAAATGTAAGCCAATCCACCAAATCGAGAATTTTCAACTTAAACATGTGGAAAGGCCATGAAAAACTGCCTCTTTAAGCGTGAAAAGTTATTGTATTCAC
>JXCR01132181.1:5713-19060 GCA_002079205.1 Phalaenopsis hybrid cultivar
ATATATATTCATCTGCGATGGTATTTTAAGCATCAGAGAAAAGCATATATGAACATTTGAATGAAATAAAATCATATACTATTGGCTGCACTATCAAATGAGACAGCATACTTCACTCGGCTCATTCCATTTCAATTATGCTAATTTATAGGTTGTTCCATTATTCCATGATAATTTAGCCTTTTTCATTGCACATTTAACTTTAGATGTGCTTTTCCTACTTGATGATTCATGGTTGAATGACTTGGATTCATTCTTTTGCCTTATTTGATTGATTTCAGAATGTATTCATGTATTTACATTCAAAAGATTTGTTCATACACTCATTCTAGTAGCTGTTAAACGGAATGGCTTGTAATTATTTTTATGAAAATGAGTTTTATTATTTACTTGCACTTCAGAAATCTGTTTTTAAATTAAACAGATATAGTTAATCCTTGGACATTTTAATAACATTCATATTATATAGAATATAGCTCTTGATACCTCATAATCAGAAGCCACACAACCTTCATTGCAACTTTTATTAGAAATGATTTCATTTTTTATGTTTTGTTGATTTCTGTCTTTGCAAACATTGTATTGTACTAACTGTTTTAATTACATGAGATGAAAATTTATCTTCTATTTCTCTCTTACATGATCGATGATATTTTATTTAAGAATAATGTATAATTGCAAATTTTCAATCTATATTTACTGCAAAATAAACAAGAACTTCTGGTCCCTCTGCATCTTTTCCCCTGTTGATAAATCAAGAAATCTTGTATATTGTTATAGATTTCAACTTCCCAAGCTTCAGTATTCCTTTTCCCTTGTCTAGTAAATTAAAAAAAAAATAAAATAAAAAAACAAATTCGTTTTAAAAAATCATGACAAAACTGAAGCACTTGAAAGACTGGATGGTTAGTAAATTAGAGTGGTGATAGTCAGTTCTTATTATTTCTTCAAAAATCTTGTTGCTTCCAATTTATCAAATATGTTTCCTATTTTATGAAGTTTGTTCTTAATTAGTGTTAGGGAAATTTCTTTTTTTTTAAATAAATTATTTCATTTTTCATAATTTAATTTATGATCTTTTTCGTGTGGTTGTCCCCATTTAGTTGGATTTTACTTAGTTTATACTGTTTCCTTATAGAATATAGTTTTTTGCTAATCTTCTCTTCTTGTTTACTAATTATGCTAATGAGAGTTTCCTCCATGGAAATACTCTTTTAAAGCTGGGAAGTTTTGGTCCTTCAATTGGAATAATTGAGTCATTTTCTTTTTAAGAAACCTTATACTCTTTAAACACTTCAAATTAGTAAGTATTCATTTGATTCATAGTTACCAGAATAATTTTCTTATTCAATAGCAACGCAATGTAATGTTGAGTTTGAGTTAGTGTTATTTCACTCAATAAATAAAAAAAAAATNATTTTGGTCCTTCAATTGGAATAATTGAGTTATTTTCTTTTTAAGAAACCTTATACTCTTTAAATACTTCAAATTAGTAAGTATTCATTTGATTCATAGTTACCAGAATAATTTTTTTATTCAATAGCAACGCAATGTAATGTTGAGTTTGAGTTAGTGTTATTTCACTCAATAAATAAAAAAAAAATATATATTATTTTACATGATTAATAATGACTTCAATCTTTTTTTCCTAGTCATTTCTACTTTGCCTAATATTTTTGTATGATCTTTTTTCATCATTTATACTTATCATTAGCTAATATAGATTAGCCATTTGTCCTAATAATTGAATTTATTGTCATTTACGAAGATATCAACAAATAAAAAAACTCTTAGAAACCATAAATTTACATAGAAAATATCAATGAACCAAGTAGAGGCTCACTTTCCTATGTAGATTATGGGTGCGTTTGGGGCAGTTTGTGCTTATCCAGCAGTTATCCAGCAGCACAAGCTATACAAATGCAATTTCCAGATAAGCTGCTTATCTGGAAACGCGAACAGCGGCGTTCAACCCATGTTCCGCGTTTAGTATAAAAAATTAACTGCGTTTTCATATAAGCTGCTCAAATGCAGTTTCCAAACAGTGCACGGCCGCAACGGATAGCTGCCCCAAATGGAGTCTATAACTGGCGGCGTTGCTTTGTGACTAATTCCTCAATTGCATCAGTCAGCAGCAAATGCGCATCTCATACAGAATCAATGTATTTTCGTTCTATTTGTGCTCTAAACCAAGTATCATTCGTTGCAGATTCGATTGGCAGAAGGCCAACTAAAAGGAGACCAGCTAAACATGAAGCCGGAGCAGATCGAAAAACTGTCGAAAATTGGAGCCTGGCATGAGGAACTCAAATTATTGGAGGAAAAGAGAACTAATCTGCCAACATGAGAAACATCTCTAAGCTTGGGTACTAATTTTGCAGCTTCTGCTAGATTCAATTACTCAGTAGATGTTGTTATCTTAATTTTTATTCTCATTTAACCCATTTATGGGATACTTTAATAACTTAAATTAGATGGCAAATTTTCATAATGTATTAGAACTACACTGAAGAATATATGCTAAGTTATGGTGTCCTTTGTATCATTGTCTCAATGATTGTAGCTTCAATTTTAAATATTGGGTTGGCCTTTGTATTCTTTTAAAATACATCATCATCATCATCATCATCATCATCATCATCATCATCATTAAAGTTTGGATTGGTAGATATGTATTAAAATATTTTGGTTGCTTTACAATAATATTTCAATTAGCATATGCATTTGTATCTAATTAAAATTTTATCAATTTTTAATTATTTTATTTAAAATATAATCAAAATAAATTAGATCAATTAATTTTATTTATCTCAATTACATTAGTTATTAATGAATGGTTTAAAAATCCTTTAACATTTGTATTTGTATCTAATTTATTTGATAAATTTCTACAAATTATAATTTATAATGTTCTGTTAATAGAAACTAGATTTATTCATTAATACACAAATAATATCGAGTAGTTTTTAATTATTGAATTAATTAAACACTAAGCACATAATTAAACAACTTCAAGGTAAATAATAAATTAATGATGCTAATGTATGTTTTTTAAATAATATAGTTACATTAATATATTTTGTAAATGTCAAATTCTAATTAATTTATAGCATCAATTTAATATTCATTATTTTAAAATTTTTTTTTATCAATTTTTAATTGTTTTATTTAAAATATTATCAATATAAATTAGATCAATTAATTTTATTTATATCAATTACATTAAATATGAATGAATAGTTCAAAAATCCTTTAGTTTTCTCCATCCAAAAGTGAGTGGCAATGATCGCTAGTTGAAGAATGCTACTATGAGGAATTCAAATGTGGAAGTTCATAAATGCAAATAACATAAAATCAGCCTAAAAATGTGGTGGGGTGTGTTTTTCTTACTAGAGAGAATGGTTTTAGGGATCCCAAAATATATTTTTCTTTAGTTTTATTTATGTACATCATAGAAGAAAATAAAAAAAAAATTTGAAAAATTTTAGTTTTAAAAATTAAATTAAATAGATAAAAAAATATTTTCATGTTATTAAGTATAATTTGGACCATTTAAACAACTTAATTAATAATAATATCACTACTATTATTATTGAAATTGAGAAAAATAGCATTCTCTCACTTGGTCAAAATATATTATCTCATATTTATTATTAGTTGTAAGTAGAATATCATTTACATATGAGAATTAAAAAATATCCCTATAACATTTTATTATATACATTGATCTATCATATTCTTTATAAATCCAAATGAAGGGATTATATCATGAAATTTGAAATATTGTTTATTAGAGGCTTATTTCATTCCATATAGATTTTTTATGCTTGCATGCCAAATGCTTGTTATCTTTAGAAGAGTATGCATCCGACTATTTCATATAAACCACCACATCTTGATCTTCATTAAGAAATATAATTTTCATTTCTATATGCTACTATTTGCTGCAAGTCCAAATTGAAGTATTCAACTAGTGTCACGATTATTCAGAAAGAATCTTTTTTATATGCAAAAGAACATTTCTCCTTCTAATAAATTCGTTCTTATTGAGTGAATCCTTGACAATGAGAGTATTTTTTATTTTATTGATGCGTTTATAATCTATGACTTCTACACAATTAAACAACTTTTGTAATATTTTGGACTCTATTATGTGTCATAGAATTCGTCTCATTTTTTTATCGTATCAGAGCAGATTACTGCCAGTCAGGTATGTGGACTCTCCATGGTCTAGTGGGACCCTCGGTGGAGCCGATCTGTGACAATGGCGTCACGTGATTGAGTGGAGGAGAATGTCACGGACAAAAAGTCCCATATCAGCTAGGTGTTGGGCCGAAAAATAATATTTAAGTCTTGGACTGCTCACCACCCCTAAGAGCTCTTTTGTAAGGTGACAAGTGGTATTAGAGTCGATTACTGCCTACCAGGTGTGTGGACTCTCCATGATCCAGTGTAACCCTCAGAGGAGCCGATCCGTGATAAGGGCGCCACGTGATTGAGTGGAAGAGAATGTCACGAACAAAAAGTCCCACATCGGCTAAGTGTAGGGTTGAAAAGCAATATTTAAGTCCTGGGCTGCCCATCACCTCTAAGAGCTCTTTTGGGAGGTGACAAATATCTTTTTCTGTGTTATAAAATATCTTAAAGAGATCATATTACTCTGAAAGCATGTTTAAAATAAAGTACACAAAAAAAACCCACACATATCAACTTTAAGTGTCTTCAAATGTGGTGTAACATCTCGCATTTACATAATATACTCTCCCAAATCCTTTTTCTAGTTATATTCAGAGCTAAGATATTCATAATTTAGGGATTAGCAAGAGCTTTTTTTGAAATGCTAAATTATTCACCAATTAACTGAGAAATATTTGCGTACATAAGATGTACGCAGCGCTGGGTACGTCATAGGTTATTCTGGGGGTACAGGGGAGTTATATCCGGGTTATACTGGAGGTTACAAGGGGGTATAGCCCAGATATAACCCCATTGTACCCCTTGAATAACCCCCTGATGTACGCAGAGCTGCGTACATCTTATGTACGCAAATATTTTCCCAATTAACTAAGTAGCCCTCTAATATTGTTGTACTGATTGACTGAACCACAATACTAGTAGATACTTTTTAATCATCAAAATTAAACTAGGAATCCCAAAAATTATGACAAAAAGTAAGTTAATTTATATCCTTCAAGAAAACTTCATCTTGAATAAGGTATTATGCTCATCTTTTAGAACTAAGATTAGGACAAATCTTCTGTGGCTCCTTGAGGATTATGGATCCATCAGCTACATAGAAAGGATATGCTGAATAGATTGTATGAATAAAATCTTGGTTAGGTTGTGTTAAAGGAGAAAAACTCATGCTGTTGAGGAGGGGACCCTATATGGGTATCTTTAAATTGACCATCCCTAATTTTAAGTTAATTTTTTGATAAGTGGACTCCATCATACTTTATGCTAGCCAAATCTTTCTCAGAATTAAATGTTTTGAACATGATGCTGCTCCAACATGAGAATGTTATCATCTAAAAATTAGCTTGAGACGCCTTTAACATCTCAATAATAACATATCAAATTAAATGATTGATTTTCATACTGCAGCGTATAGCTACGGAAGATCCTATTATTATGGATATTCTAACTATTCATAAAACAATTCTTTTTTTTCATAAATAGCATCAAACTATTAGGTGATTAATTTAATGAGCATCTCAACAAGAGGAATTCAACAAGCCCCAAAGATATTATAATTTTAATATTATTCAAATATTTAGTTGCATGTAGAATAGTTTGTCATTCCATAAAATATTTAGATTATGACAATCAAACATTATTCCAAAAAGCTATAAATAAGCCCCAAATATTATGTCCTTCACCAATTGACTCAAACACATGCCATCACCCAACTATTATTTCCTAATGCTAATACTATTATTACTCAGTGATCATTTTCTAATGGTACTAATTTCCATCATAAGCCAATTGTACGATCTGGAAATGTGTAAGATAATGTATTTTACACCTTCTCAACTGCAATAGACTAGAAGCATATTTGAATTACTTGCTATTATGATTTATTCATACGCATAAACATTGGCCGGCACAATAATTTAATAGACAAGGATGCATATTATATAATATGGAATACACAAGATGCCTCATTGTGAGGAATTTTTAACAAGTGTTAATTTATATTTTTAGTTATATAATTGATGTTGGCTTGAGAATTCGCGACGTTAGAGTAATATATTATTATGTTAGCATTGCATGAAGATTCAACATACACTCAAATGAAAAAAAAAAAAAATTAGTTGAGACACTAGAAGTTTTTATGTGGGAAATTCATAAAAGGAAAAAACCACGCGCCCAGGTGAAGATAACTTACGATAAATTGAAGATTACATGTAAAATCATTTGTCCCATGGATGGGATAGAATTACACAATCATTCAATCTTTAACATTGGTGCACGAAGGATCCTGTCGCAAGGAATGGGCGGCGGTCAATGGTGATCGACGACAGATGGTGAGTAGTGGAGGATGGTGGCTGGTGGATCGATGGTTGCAAGAGTGATGCTAGAATTCAAGCACTCCCTTCAGACTTCAAGCACCCCTTTTAGACTTTAAGCTCTCCTTCAGACTTCAAGCTCTCCCTCAGACTTCAAGCTCTCTCTTTAGACTTTAAGCTCTCCCCTTCATGAGAAAGATGAGGCTCTATTTATAGAGTCTCGGTTGCAATCAATTAAGAAAAATGAACCATTCTGATCGAACGGCCTGTAGATATTACATCAATCAAATAACATTTAATAAAAATTTGAGTGACATAATGATGTCATAATTGAGCAACCTTGAGTTTGTTGGATTCACTTGTTGAGACGCTCAACTTGACTATGGGCTCGCCTAACTCAAAACCGTTTGACTTTCTAAATATGCATCTAAAGCCTCTAAAAGCAGTTTANATCCTATTATTATGGATATTCTAACTATTCATAAAACAATTCTTTTTTTTCATAAATAGCATCAAACTATTAGGTGATTAATTTAATGAGCATCTCAACAAGAGGAATTCAACAAGCCCCAAAGATATTATAATTTTAATATTATTCAAATATTTAGTTGCATGTAGAATAGTTTGTCATTCCATAAAATATTTAGATTATGACAATCAAACATTATTCCAAAAAGCTATAAATAAGCCCCAAATATTATGTCCTTCACCAATTGACTCAAACACATGCCATCACCCAACTATTATTTCCTAATGCTAATACTATTATTACTCAGTGATCATTTTCTAATGGTACTAATTTCCATCATAAGCCAATTGTACGATCTGGAAATGTGTAAGATAATGTATTTTACACCTTCTCAACTGCAATAGACTAGAAGCATATTTGAATTACTTGCTATTATGATTTATTCATACGCATAAACATTGGCCGGCACAATAATTTAATAGACAAGGATGCATATTATATAATATGGAATACACAAGATGCCTCATTGTGAGGAATTTTTAACAAGTGTTAATTTATATTTTTATTTATATAATTGATGTTGAATAGAGAATTCGTGACGTTAGAGTAATATATTATCATGTTAGCATTGTATGAAGATTCAACACACACTCAAATGAAAAAAAAAAAAAAATTAGTTGAGACGCTAGAAGTTTTTATGTGGGAAATTCATAAAAGGAAAAAACCACGCGCCCAGGTGAAAAAAACTTACGATAAATTGAAGATTACATGTAAAATCATTTGTCCCACGGACTGAATAGTGTTACACAATCATTCAATTTTTAACATTGGAGCACGAAGGATCCTGTCGCAAGGAATGGGCGGCGGTCAATGGTGATCGACGACGGATGGTGAGTAGTGGAGGATGGTGGCTGGTGGATCGATGGTTGCAAGAGTGATGCTAGAATTCAAGCACTCCCTTCAGACTTCAAGCACCCCTTTTAGACTTTAAGCTCTCCTTCAGACTTCAAGCTCTCCCTCAGACTTCAACTCTCTCTTTAGACTTTAAGCTCTCCCCTTCATGAGAAAGATGAGGCTCTATTTATAGAGTCTCGGTTGCAATCAATTAAGAAAAATGAATCATTCTGATCGAACGGCCTGTAGATATTACATCAATCAAACAACATTTAATAGAAATTTGAGTGACATAATGATGTCATAATTGAGCAACATTGAGTTTGTTGGATTCACTTGTTGAGACGCTCAACTCGACTATGGGCTCGCCTAACTCAAAACCGTTTGACTTTCTAAATATGCATCTAAAGCCTCTAAAAGCAGTTTAACTGAGTTTGAGCATGTTTGTTTGATTATAAATTTGCTGAAATCGGAGCTCTCAATAAATTTTAATTAAAGTTTGAACATTTCTTGTTTAAAAGATTATTTCAAGCTGTTATGCTTCAACATTTGTGCTAGATAGTGGGAATTTGTTGTTGTAGTAATAAAAACATTTTTTAATAAATATTGTTTTATTAAATGGTCTTGCCTTCACTTGCCACATGTCAGAATAATGCGGCCAATATCATGATTTTATACAGTTATAAAAATAAGTTTCAAATAATATAAATAATTGGAGACCTGAGCTTTATTTTAGGCCTCAATTAAGCTCATGCAGCTTCTCTAACACTTGATTATCTGAACTAAAAAATAGATTTATGTTAATTAAGGACCAACTAATTAAATTTGTTCAGATATGCATCATTACCTGAGCTTTATTTTAGGCCTCAATTAAGTTTGAAGTTTATTTATTTATTATTTTAAATGAATCACCTACGATTGGTGCTGCATTTAAATCATATATAGATTTACTTTAAATTTAGACATTTCTTTTTTACATGTCTCCCACCCAAGTCCTATAATTTTGGCATAAATTAGGTGATATGTAGGTTAAAGTTAAAGTTTAGGTTGATATGTTAATCTCCTAAGAATGTAGATGTTTTTATACATATGACACCAAACAATTATTAAGTATCTCACACCTTAAAGTTTAATATTATGAAATCAACATCTCCTTCTCTGACGATCTTCTTGAACAACATGACACTGCTTTCTTCTCCGACGACCCTATCTCGAGCTAGCTCAATTTATCCTCCCATCTGGAAACGTAGGCCAAGAAATTTGAGCTGTCAATGAATTTTTTGAAGTTCCTTCAGTCTTGACTTTGATGCCTTCTTCTATTGGCATATCTCACTAATGTCTTCTTCCAATAAGATGCTAGAAAGAGGTTGCAAGTTGATGGTTGTACGAGGTCCGACAAAAAAAAAATAATTTCTTAGAAAAAAATCATGGAATCCTCAATCAAATATTTATGTGTGTGGCTTGATACTTGTGTGTCTTCAGTGAGTGGTAGCTAGCAATGCTAGTTCGTCGGTGTGTAAGTCTCTTAAACGGATAACGCACCACCTCATCGCCTTTAACATCACACTTGAATGCTGTAAGCATCTAAGGTTGTGTGCTAAATTCGGGTCTGCTCTACCATTGAACCCATTGAGTGCAGATTGTGTGCCCACTTGATTGCGTCAAATTACATTTGTCACAAGTTTGTCATTTGCATCTTGCATGATTGAATGTGTATGGCCTATGTTTGATAGCAAATTGGACATTAGGTGAGAGAGCCCATTGTTGATCACGATGTTTTAACGAGTAATGCTTACCGAGTAAATCCTGGTGAGAAATACGAGTTATTGCATCAGGGTCAACAAACATATGACTGTGCTAAGATTCCAAGAGTTCTAGCATATCTCACGTTGCAAGTTACAAACCCACATTTAATGGTCGTAATTAAAAAAAAAAAACTATTATATTCTCTCTACTTATGATATATGCTCTATTTTAAAAATTATGTAATTAACAAAAATAGGTCATATGTGACTTTAAAAATCCTTTTGGGTGGCATATGTTAGACCACATGGATCTTTAGGAGGGGGCAAGTGTCGGTTACCCCGTCAAAGTCATACGGTAACCCCTTGCACTGCACATGCACTTAGATGTTGTGACCAAGACACTATTCGATAAATAGTGTGCTAGGTTAGGACTATATATATATATATATATTAAAAAGTTGAGCAAAAACCTGTGTTTGTCCACCATATATGTGCTAATTTGACCCAGATGGATTTGAATCCGAGACAAATGGGACTTACGCCGAAGCTGCAAACCAACAGAAATGTATATATATGGTCGGTCGCCTCGCCACTTTGGCCAACCGCCGTTGTCTTCCAACTCTTAAAAAACAAAAAATTTGTTTAGGTAACACCCAAATCTTGTCACCTCAGTCATCGGACGACCGCTTACTGTCCAGCCGCCTAAAAATGTGCTACTTTTTTATATATATTTTACCATTCTTTTAATGATATTGCACTTTAAATGAAGATATTTTGCGTGTTTTTGGTTCCAGGAACAAAAAATGAAGTTTTGGAGAAAATGAAGCAACAATGGTGTAATTTAGAGTCAAATTGAGCAAGGAAGAAAATTCTGATATGACGTCATTTGATATGTCTTTCTATTCTTAATCTCCTCTACATTTATCATATATTTTTGAATGAAATTACACTTTAAAGAAATGTTACTTTCATGTTTATCATACAAGTAAGAGATTTGGAGTGGATTAGAGTTGAAACGGGGCAAAACAGTGCGAAATGGGGGTGTAGCCAGCAGGGTGGCGCCATGACACCATATTCTGGCGCCTAGGTGCCAGTAACGGCTCAAAGTCGATTTGGGTTGGTTTGAACGGTTCCAGGCTATTCTAGAAGGTTCCGGGCAGCTATGCACGCCGCACGAAGTTATTAAATGAACCTCGAGACATAGAAAGGCTTTTGGAGTGAAGAAGTGCATCTCTTGGAGTAAAAAGACGTGTCTCTTGGAGTGCATAGACGTGTCTTTTGGAATGAGAAGGTGCTTGGTTTTTCTTTAAAAATGGGGCTTTCGTCTTTTTTAGTGGGGATATAAAGAAGTTTGGAGGCTTGGAGTGAGAGTTCAGCGTGCCTCTTCAAAGAGGCGTGTGTTTGTGTATGTGTGTGTGTATGCAAGGAGATATATATTTCAACATTTTCTAGAAAGATTGGTGATGGATTTTGAGAGATATGTGCAAGGAATTGTATGAGCATTGCATGGATCAACGAGATATTTTGTTGAAAAGATTTTGATCTTTTTTTAGAATGAAAAACTAAGTATTGTGTTCTTCATTGTTTTATAATTGTTGTAAACACTTTCTAGTTGATTTGATTTTATTTGATGAAGTTTTTTTTTATCCATACTTCGTGATTAGTTTTATATAATATTTTCTTTTGATATGAAGTAGTGGCAAGAGCGAGAAAATTTGTTTTAAGATAGAATAATTTTTATTTATATGTGATGAATAATATCTTTTTTGCTTTATTGACATAACTTAAGTGACAATATATTATGTGTTGTAAGTGAAACTAAGACTCGGGAGAGTGGTGATCTTGCAACTTGAGTTCACTCACATTGTCCGGTTGACTATAGTGAAATAGTTTAGGCGG
The DNA here is from genome assembly GCA_002079205.1 of Phalaenopsis hybrid cultivar. Lineage (NCBI taxonomy): Eukaryota > Viridiplantae > Streptophyta > Magnoliopsida > Asparagales > Orchidaceae > Phalaenopsis > Phalaenopsis hybrid cultivar. Next base: position 17,230 of record JXCR01132181.1, read on the forward strand.
CAATGTAACTTTTATGGAAATATAATTCATGATTTGTTTATATTAGGAGCTTCTAGGTGACAACTAGTTGTGTAAAACTAATTAAACACTAAGCGTACCTATACACTCGGAAAGAGGGTAGGTAGACATGTCTTAGTTGACACATAATTTATTACGTAATTTTATTAGTTATTTTTCTGCTTATGTTATCATTTTCATTTTATTTTTCTTTTGTAATAAAATGGATGCATGTTTAGGAATTTAGATTTGCTTATAAATTCTCTTATTTTGTTAATGTGATGGTATTTTCACAAGTTCTTAATTTATTTTACAAACTGGTCATTTGTAACGTTAAAATCCATTGCGAAATATAATGATCCGGGAGAGCTATGATTTCACTCAACTTGTGAATATCACACTAACCTTAGGATGGAGGTGAACCAAGTTCTAAGGTGAGTGCAAATAAATAGGGAGATAAGTTTTGATGGGTGTAGAATTAGTGTTTCTAGGGTGACAACGTAAATTCTTAACCAATTTGGTCTAGTGTTTCGGACTTAAGACTAGATGTTAATCATATAAAGAGAACACAATGGGTAATCTGGAGGTTAGAGACAAGAATCTATCCAACATAATCAAGGATTTAAGAAACAAACTTTAGATTAGCAAATTTTTTTTATACACTCGGGAGAGGATAAAGAATAAGTATGCTCCTATTTTTCTCTAGTCACATTAAATTCTAAACGTTTCATTCTTACACATTATCTAGGTCGTCGCATGTGAAGGGTAGTTTGTAAAATCTCAAAGTTCTCTAAACCAATCTCTCTAGATAAGCTTATCTTTAGATTTAGGTTTGTATTTANTATGTTAATCATATAGAGAGAACACAATGGGTAATCTGGAGGTTAGAGACAAGAATCTATCCAGCATAACCAATGATTTAAGAAACAAACTTTAGATTAGCAAATTTTTCTTATACACTCGGGAGAGGATAAGGAATAAGTATGCTCCTATTTGTCTCTAGTCACATTAAATTCTAAATGTTTCATTCTTACACATTATCTAGGTCGTCGCATGTGAAAGGTACTTTGTAAAATCTCAAAGTTCTCTAAACCAATCTCTCTAGATAAGCTTATCTTTAGATTTAGGTTTGTATTTAGGAGTCCTTATTAGAAAAACTTTCTTAATTGTCATTCCAAACTTAAGTCTGATAGTAGTAGACTAAAATTAGCCTAAGTGATTCTTACATCGCTTCTCCGTGGGATCGATACTCTGGTCTTAAGAGAAAACCCTATACTACTTGAAACGATACATGTACTTGCGTAATATCCCCGTTGTGTGATCTATAAATTAAATTCTAAACNTTTAGAAAAACTCTCTTAATTGTCATTCCAAACTTAAGTCTGATAGTAGTAGACTAAAATTAGCCTAAGGGATTCTTACATCGCTTCTCCGTGGGATCGATACTCTGGTCTTAAGAGAAAACTCTATACTACTTGAAACGATACATGTACTTGCGTAATATCCCCGTTGTGTGATCTATAAATTAAATTCTAAACTCTACAACATATTTGTTTTGCATACTAGCTGACATAATTAAACTGGGTCAAGTTTTTTGCCATGGAATTAAATATCTGCGTAATTGCGGGACGAATCAAGTATTTGGTGCCGTCCATAGAGTTTGAAATTGAAGTAATTACACATATTTGTACACACGCATTCTAATGGGCATCACTGCTCTGGTTGGCCGCTATTCGGGCCAACCAAAGGTTTTTACATGCATAACACCCAATTTTTTATCCTTCAATAACTGTTGACACCTAAACTTTGATATTTATTTGCCACCCGACCGCCT
>JXCR01132182.1:1760-17379 GCA_002079205.1 Phalaenopsis hybrid cultivar
TATATATATATATAAAGATGGAAGTCCCCTTTTATTGATGTCATAACCTTCTATTTATAGAGGTCTCAAAATATAGTTATACAGAAAGGAAAGAACGGCTATTCTAATTGTCCAGAGCATTAAACCAACATGTTTGTTGAGTAACAATTTACATTGTAATGCAAATATATATTTGATGTCAGTAGACTATCTGATTTGTGGGTCGACTGACTATGCCAACTGTCTAATATTCGACTTGGTTGACTCTGTCGACCGACCAAAGGTTTCTCAGCGATATACGATAATTTGACAGAAGCGTGCTTTCACATGCTTGTGCTCTCTCATTCAGAGGACATGTTGGCCAGAAAATTTCATTGATCGAGACTCTATGTCGGTCGATTCTGCCCTAAAGGCTGTTTGCTTGTAAAATTTCAATTATGTACTTTGGAGCTTCATCTATACATCTCTAATCTTAATCATTTGATCTTCTTGAGATTCACGCTGGCATTTTTTTAGTATACATATTAGTTCCCAATTTTTTCTTATTCTTGATGCCAATAGTTACAATAAGGACAAGAAAATTATTAGACGCCAAATGGTACAAAAATCAAGAAAATTAATTTAATCCATGTAATCAGTGTTTTAGAGAGCTTGTGATTGTATAATTGTTCTTTAAATTTGGCATAAAACTCGTGTCTACAGACAATTTGCTAGCAATGGGATAGTTTATTACTTTATCATTACAAAAAAATCTCATACACATATATCAGTGACCCGCATCACGCATTAGATGTAAGCTATTTAATATAGAAAGCTTGTAAATAAAAGAATCATGAGATTTAGCTAGTTGAAATAATTTCATTGTATTAGTTAAAAATATTTACTACTATAGGAGGTAACATTATATGGATTGAATTGTAGATGTTGTGACTTGTGAGGGTAGTGAATAATATTAGGGTGGCAGTGTTGATGAAAATAGGTAGGGGCTACAATAGATGTCAATGGTACTTGTTGGTGGAGAGTGCTAGTGTTAGAGAAAGCATAATAACCAATATCAAAGGTCAAGTGAGAAATTATGAGCAGTAGTAAATGTTTTTTTTTAAGGTAGATATGTGATGAAAATCACCATAATCAATCAATGACATTTATTAGACGATGTATGATGGCTTTCATTAGAGGATACGTGAAAGGAAAAGGTCATTTGAAGATAGAAGAGGTTGGTCAAGCGATGATAGTTGTTAGTGTCAATCAACAATGGTAATGGATGCTAGTGCATGGAGTCAAATATTTGAAGATTGTAGGCATAACTTCTTCATACCCGTAGAGAAGATTCAACAATCAAGAAAAAACACTAGGAAAGATAGATGAATCCCTATAAGCAAAATCCAAATGATGATAGATTGGGATTCAAATAAATTGTTAGAGTCATGAAATTCACTAAATATAGTAATTTTCTTAACATAAATTTATTCTCAAATGTCATGAACTAGCTCTATTATATATAATTATAAGAGGCACTGTGGTCATTTCTACAAGAATCATTATCACTCTATCAAATAGCTTGAAAATAATGATTATTTCAAATTTTTTTTGGACATCACAATAGCTTAATGAACTTGATATTGAACAATTATAATTTTTTTATATTTATTCCACCAATATATTTCTTTTGGTTATAAGCACATAAAAATTTGGAGACATTTAACCCCATCAAATAATTATGATAATTTTTTAAATTATTGTAAGTAATTTATCATGATCATATGGACTCACTCTTAAGAGGGAAGAAGATTAAAAAACAAATCATATTCATTTATTACCTTCTCATATATCCTTTTTCTTCAGCTTTTGGAAATCCAAAAATGAACTATATAACCTTCTCGTTCATATAGAGCTCCCTTGCCCATAGGTTGATGCTTGATTAAGCCTAAATTGCTGATTTGTGCTTAGATTGCCACACACACACACAGAGAGAGAGAGAGAGAGAGAGAGAGAGAGAGAGAGAGAGAGAGAGAGAGAGAGAGAGAGAGAGAGAACTCCATGATTTTCCAACAATAGAAATACAATTTCAATATGCTATCCAAATGTAAAAGTATATATAGAGAAAGAAATAAATAAATAGGACTCCTAAGATGTTTAGAAAGAAATGCAGGCTAACATCAAGGACTACCACATTTTTTGTTTGGGATAATTACATGCAAGGCATCCATGATACTGCTATTTACAAATCAAGCATTCAAGTGATTTTTTGAACTATAAAAGTGGTGCATTTCACGAGCCACAATCAAAACATTATGAATTTGATAAAAATGAAAAATATGGGTTGGAATTTTATCATGATCTTTGATATTTGATTGAGAATTTGAAAAATAGATGAAATAGGGTGCTTGATTTGTAAATAGCAATGTTTTGGGCGCCTCATATGTAATCCCCCCATATGTATTGTTTTGTTTTTTTTTTTTTTCTAAATACTAATAATAATAAGCCTTTACAAATGCATGATAGGATTGTGCTAATGTTTTGTGCTTTTATATGTAGAAGGAGGAACTAATTGGATGGCTTGATTCATAAGCTATGCAAATAAACTATTTCAAAGAAAAAATTATCCTGATTTTCATATATTTGGTAAGCTATAGAGGACTAATATTTAAATTTCCATAAAAAAATTATGTTAGGAATTTTCACATAAATTGTTGTGTTGGTAAATTTGTAGTGTTGGAGTGATATACAAATGTCTTAGTGTTATAAGAAAATCTAACACGCATATTAGATATAAATTAACTGACAGAGAGAACAACATGATTTTTTACGTAGAAAACCCGTAGGGGAAAAAATCGAAGGGGCCAAAACTTTATCGACCCTAGAAGCTATATTAGACGATTGGAATGTAACTTTCTCAAGGGTAGTGACAGAGAATACTGAGGAAGTGGTAGTGACTCGGCTGCTGTGAAGAAAAGTTGACCGTAAAGGTTGAATGCTAGAAAGTTAGATGTCAGCTTTAGTAGATGGTTAGTGTCGTCGGTGATAGCAGAGGCCTGGTAGTGTCGTCGGTGATAGTTTGGTGGCAACGGCGGTAGTACAACATCAACAATAGTGGTGGTAGAATATCAGTGGTCCGACATCAACAATAGTAGCTGTGGTCAAGCATCAACAATAGTAGTGATCGAGCAACGACGGTCAGAAGGTGGTGGTTTGGTAGCGGTGATGGTGATTCAATGATGGTGGTGGTGGCGGTGGACTGAAGGCGATGACTTTAGCCATGACAATAGCTTGATAGCATTGGTCGGATAGTAGTGGTTCGACGACAACAACGGCGGTTGTAAGGTAACAATGGTTTGGAAGTGACAATAGTTCGATGGAGACAACTGCTGCTTCATTGCTGAGGTGACGGTGGTATGGCAGAGTGGAGCATAGGAACCCTTAAGAGCTTGGAACACCTTCAACTTTCTCTTCTATTTATAGATTTTGTGAGTAACATTCTTTATAAATACTGCATGAATTTGGACCACTTCATCTGACGACCAAAAGTGATCTATTTGATTGAATGATATATTATGAGCATTTAAGTGTCTTAATGATGTTGGAATTTAGTGATCTTAGGCTCGTTGTATTAGGCTAGTTGAGATCCTTGATTTGAATGTAAACTTGTCAACTTTGGAGATCATTAGGTCCCCCAATTTATATTTTAAAGCTTTCGCCTATGCTTTAAAAGCAAGATCTTAGCCCACTTGGACTCCCATCGAATCATTTTTTATGTCATTTGGTTTGTTTCTCTGAGACCTTTTGTTTGATCATATATTGGAGTGCAAGTTTTTTCCAAATTTAATTTTTGATGCTTTCAATCAAAATATGTGTCAAGATTCATGCAGATTAATATGATTTTTCAAGGACTTATCATTTGCCACCTATTTTAGACCACACTATCAATGACATTGAAAATATATCCCAAGCTTTTAAAGAGGCGTGTGACATAAAATCTTGAAATTAAAAAATGTGAGATGAAGATGCTCCTTTGGTGTTAGCATAGACCTTCTCCCATGTGGAGACTAAAAAAGCTCCCCAACATTCCTTCGAAGATATCAAATTTGTGTGGGGAATGGTGAAAAATTGAACAAGAGACCACAAGGTATGATAAATGGGATGTATAGACTGCTGTAATTATTGATAGTGACCTTGTACACGAAGGCAAGCCAACAAGGCACGTGTGTGTGGATAGACATGTGTCTGTGCGCTTGCTTGTGAGTGCACGAGTGTGCGCACGGACTGGCACGATCATGTATGTGGTAAGACACATGTGAATGAGGGTGTTAGACATGGGCACACATCCCGACCAAGTGCATGCACGCAAGGGTGACGGGAGTGTGTGGGTGACGAGCATGGACATGCAAGCCAGTGGGTGTGGGCTTGTTAGTGTAGGCAACTTGGCGGACAGGTGTTCTGGTACTTGCGGGCAGACAAGTTTATGCAAGGGCGACGAGTGTATGTGAACGAGTGTGGGCATGCATGTAGGTAGCGAGAGAGTGCTGAAGCTGGAGCGCGTAAGCTCTTGGAGCCAAATTTCTACAAATTTTGGTATTTTTCTAATTTATTTATATTTTTTCCCTTTGTTTCCCCATTTTTAAAAGAATAAACACATATTAATGAAAGATTTGAAAATCTCAAAAAAAAAAAAATTTAACTAGATATTTTAAATAATTTTCCTCTTTTGTATTGATTTTAAAGGGGGGAAAATACCCTCTCTCAAAACTTCTTTCCTTTTTTTATCTTTTCTTAAAGACTATAAATACCCTCTTTAGGGTACCATGGAGGGCACACCTCTCCTCCTTTTAGCTTGCATTCAAGATGATGAAGCTTTAGCTTTCCCTTATAAACTGAAAGGGGTAGCTATTTTTTGTTGGATGGATCGAACTTGAAGGAGTTCAAGACCCGTGATCCTATATAAGAATTGTCTTCCCATGAAAAATGCATTAACCGACCTCATTAGATAGATAAGGATAGATGAGATCTAGGCTCGTAGTTCAACAACAAGACAACTTCTTCCCTCAAAAAAATGTGATGATTGACCTGATTGAAGAAATTGGATTGTAGGTGATCTAAACTCATAATACTATGATGAGGCAAGAAAAATTTGTTGACCGACCTCATCAGATAAACTGTGTTGGAGACAATTAAGGCTCGCAATCCTATGGTGAGACAGCTATCTTCCATTAAAAAATATGTTGACCGACCTTATCAGACATACGGGCTTTCAAGCTATCAAGGCTCATAGTCCTAAGGTGAGGCAACTGTCTTGACTTATAAAATATGTTGACAGAACTTATTAGACATGCTAGGTTGGAGGCAATCAAGACCTGTAGTCCTATGGTGATGCAATGTTATTCCCTTGAAAAATGTGTGGTTGACCTCATTGAATAGTCTGTGTTGGAGGCGATCAAGGACAGTAGCCTTACGGTGAGGCAACTATCTTTCCTTGCAAAAGGTGTTGACCGATCTTATTGGATAGACATGATTGGAGATGATCGAGGCATGTAGTCCTACATTGAGGCAACTTTCTTCCCTTAAAAAGATGTTGACCGAACTTATCTGACATACTATGTTGAATGTGATCAAGGCCCATAGTTCTACAATGATGATGATTGAGCAGTGGTAGGTCTGATGTTGACATCAATAGTGGTGGTTGGGTTGTGGTGATGATGATCCATAAATGACAGTAGTCGAGTGATTAGGGTTCCAGTAGTGTAGATGGCCCATGATAATGGTTTGATGATGGCAATGATGTACCAAAATAGTGGTGGTAGTTGAGGATCACTGATTCCACATAATAGTGGCCGCTTGACGATAATGGTCAGACATGTTGGTGGTGACCTGACGTCGAAGGTTTTATGATGGTGACAGGAATGGTAATATCCCAATGGTTCTGGTTTGACGATAATTATTTGGCACTACAGTGGCCTGACAATAGCGCTCCTACATGGCAATCGATCAACAACAACAGTTTTATGATGCTAGTTGTGCGACAATGATGTTGTGGTATGAGAGTAACCCGCATTTAAGGTGGCTTGAAAACAGGGGCTTGATAGTGTTAGTAGTGGTATGTTGATGATAACGATAGCTACTCCGTTGACGTGGTATCAAGCTCTAACAATAAAGGATACGATATACCACCCTATATTGGTTAAGGCTAACAAGGATGGTGAATTAGTAAATGTACAATGGCGGTAGCAACACCATTAGCTAGGTGACTGTGGTGGAAACAACGTTGGCCAGATAATGGTGGGATGATAGCGATAGTGTACTATGTTGGACGCGGTGACTGAGCAGCGACAATTCAATGATAACGGTGTAGGTTGGGCAGTGAAGATGGTCTGGAGAATTTATTCTAGCACATTAATGTTGGTCTGACAATAATAATAATGTGTCATAATAGTGGTGGCAGCCAGACAAGGTGGTTTTACATCATGGCAACATTATGATGGTGGTGCGACATAGCTACAACATGATAATAATGGTTCAACTTAGCGATGTGGCCTGATGGTGGAATAGTTTCAGTTCTATGTCGGTAGCTGATAAGTATTGGTAGTCTATTGACAATGAAGGCCATGAGATAGTAAACCGGTGAACACAGTAGTGCCTTTGTAATTGTAGCAATAGCTATGATGAGTCGAGGCAATATTTGTCCATAAAAATGACAGTGGTCTAACGACATCAACTATCTGACAATGGTTTGGTGGTGAGAGCCGATGAGAGATGGTGTACCCGCAATGAATTTAGTGGTGGTGGCATTGCCTTTTGTTAGATTATTAAATTCTGACTATTGCAGTGGGATCCAACGACATAAGATCGGCAACAATGGTTTGATTGTGATGGTGTATCACATTTGTGGTTGTGGTCCAAATAATATTAATTTGGCACTATTGTGACCTAAAAATAATGGTCCGACACGACATCGGTCAAACAATAGTGGTCCTCTGACAGTGGTGGCCCAACGTTAGTGGTGTAGCATATTGGTAGTCCAATGATGGTTCGGTGCATAGGCGGTGTTCAAGCGATGACGGCTTGATGCAATAGAAGTGACTCGATGATGATGGAGGCATTTGCTCTACATCAGTAGTGTGTCAGTGATGTGGTGGCTATAATGGCAACTGCTTTATTAAAAAGGTGATGCTAATCCAATAATAATGGTTGTGGTCCAAATATGTTGATAGGGCGATGGATGTCTACTGAAATAGACGAAGATAGTGATCCAACAATAACGACGATCCCTTTGCCCTTATGATATTTTATGAGTATTTAAGTTTCTTAATAATGTCAAAATTGAATGCTTATGGGCTCATTATAGTTGGCTCATCAAGTCCCTCGATTTGACTATTAATTTTTTTAGATTTGGACATCATTGGTTTCTCCAAAATATATTTCAAAGCTTCCAACTATGCCTTAAACGCATTATTTGGGCCTACTTTGACCCATGTCATATCATTTTTCGGGGATGTTTCATAAGTAATAAACTATACCAGAATGAGCTTAATATTATTTTATTTATTTTGAAATTAACGTCACATGTGAATAATTTATATTATATTAATTTCAAAATAAATTCAATAAATTTCACCCATTTTTAATATAATTTTTATTTTAAATTCACAGAAGATTTAAATTTCTGAAAAAAAAATGTTCCGGATATTATCACTATTTTTTATTTAAATAACTTCAAATTGCAAGCATTTATTTTTTTTTATTTGAATAATATACATATATCTTGATTTAAATGTAAATTGTATCATGATATTCTAATTCAATTTTGCCCACTCATTGATGCCTTACTCTACTGGTTCAAAGGTCACCTGCTCATCATGATTCTACATAATACTATTTGAAGATGTTGAAAGAATGGATTGAGAATATGATAAGCCTCTTTCTTTATTGTGTTTCTTCTAATATGAACTTTTCTAATTTTGAAGTTGTTAGCGTCTTTGAATTACCTTTGATTCTTCTCAATATAAGTTTCTCTTCTCAATTCCTCCTCTGCCATATTTATGGACTTGTCAGTACTCTCGGATTATCAATTATTAAGATATAAGAAATGAGATGTGTTCTGATTCCTTTTTTTTTATTTTTAAAGAAGTTGTCAGTTTGTTCATCGTCGTATATCATTTTCCAAATAAGTCTCCCTTCTGGATCATGTAAATGATTGGGAGAAGAGAGGAGTCGAAGAAGCAGATCATATGACAAAGGTGGAGAAATAAGAGAGAACGTGAAGAACTTTCGTGCAACAAACCTCGTTAGGATAGATCAAGCATATACGCCCGAACAAGATCAGATCGAAATAGCTTATGTTAAATATCCGCAAAAGAATACCTACAAAAGTTACCCACAACCAGAGGTTAAGACTTGCTTGCTTGTTTTGGGGTCTAGAGTGCTCTCAAGCTGACGTATCCCACTTGGTTAACTATATCTTGAGGATTACCGAATAATACTCTTGTTCTAAAGGAGTTTGTCCAAGGGTGAAAATGGGTTTTCCAAAGTCGAGGTAGACACCAAGGATGCACCGTATCAGACGATAATCACTGCCCGGGCCAAGTTCGGCCCGAAAGGTCCAAAACACAATTTTGCGCTCAGATGTCCGTAGGGGAGGTTGGAGTGATCCGGAAGATATAGAAAATCATGTATCATTAAACATGATCTTGAAACTCAAAAATGAATATTCCATAAGTTTCAAATTGAGGATTTTGGTGTTGACATGCATCCCGGATCTCGCGTGGGTAGATAGGTTTGAAATCAGACTTTTTTCCAAAACGCATGTGGGAGAGTTTGATGACTCCACTTGGCCGCTAGAATGTCCGCATAGGTGGGACATGACCTCTAAGGCACCATAATGGACATCAAACATGCCCCGTGTCAGAATTTACAACACCCCACGATGAATTCTCCTAGGTAGAGCTGAATCGGTACCGATCCATATTTTGTGCTAGAGGCATGTACCAAGAAGTCCTATCAGACGTCTTAGACTACGAGAGAACGAATACATTCCCATTTCATTCTCACGAACATCCCAAATATGTGACATAAAAAATTGACGCCAACAAAATCGTATCAAAATATTTCATGCATGGGACAAATATGAAATGTGGTTTTAAAAGTAAATAAGATTGTGAGTTATAATTCTCAACCAGACCATTAAAAAAAAGGGTTCGAAGGTTGAAAACTTCTAATTTTTGTAAAAACAAAACATGTAGGGTATGTGTGTAAATTTCCCTATAATATATTATTCTAAGAGAAAAAAGCCAGACTTATTGATTGTTAATTAGAATGGGTACCATTATATCTTATAAGGGACATATCTATAATACACATGCTATTAAATTATAAATAAAGTTACTGATTTTTGCATGCTTATCAAATGGTAGCTGTTGTGGTATATTGAAATAGATATATTAACGACGAAGCAAAAAATAAAACGAGAAAATTCACTTTAGAAAACGATAATACAGCGGAACACACTGATTTACGTGATTCGGTAAATTGCATACATCCACGGAGTTGCAGAGGATTTTATTACTTGAGGAATTTACACCAATCGATCGTCTCAACTTACAAGAGAGATCTCTCACTTTCTTGCTCTCTCTTCTTCTCTCTCTACACCGAGATACACCGAAACAGATAAACTTACAAGAGAAATAAACTCAATTTCTCTTCTGTCACAAGCCACTAAGAAGAAGTCAAGGGAGAACAATTATCTTCTTTTTCTTTCTTCTTTCTTCTGCCGCTAGGAATTACTGCTTGCACTTCTCTTCCTCTATAACGAGGAAGTCCGAAGAAGAATACAAGAAGGCCGTGCACAAAAATTAAAGGAGAGCCGCTGTGTTTTATTGCGACTGAGGGAACTCATCGGCTCTCTAGTGAAGAGGCGGGAGGCGAACCGGTTATATTTTTTTTCCTTCCTTTAAACCGGGCTCCACTCAACAGTATACGTCATCGTATTTAAATCTTCAAATTATTTGCCTGGATGGGCATATAATTAACTGGTCCCACGAAGCACACACGTGTGACAATCATTTCTCTTCTTCTTTTATTGCTTTGCGTGCTACTAATAGGACATGCAAATAGCCTGGCTCTCGGTTTTAGCGTTGGCTTCACGTGCAGCAGGCGTCCGGAATTTAGTGAATAAAAATGGATTTAATTCGTACTAAATCTTGGCCCAGCCCACGAATTCATAGCACTTTTTGCCAGTTCAACTCCAGCCCATACTGACTTGGCGCCTAGTGATGACTGCAATGATACTAAATTTGGCAATGCATGTAAATAAATTTAGGAAAATAATATTTCCGTACGCCAATAAATAAATAAATAAAATAACAAATTCACAAATGAAATGATATTTGTTGAGTGCTATAAAGTAAAGAGGTTTTTTACATGCATAACATGAGAAATATCATTATTAACCTTCAGCACATATAAATAGAAAAAAATTTATATACGGACGCACTTTTATGTCCGAACTTCAGTAATATGTCGTTACATGTGCTGTATTGCAGGGATTTTTTTGGGTTATTGAAGTGAAACCGCGGAGGCTATTAAAAGATTATTGCGAGAGTTATTGCAAGATGTTATTGAAATTGAAACTCGGAGGTTATTCGGGGGTTATTGTGTGGATTTTTTGCAAGGGATTATTGAAGTGGGGCTGTGAAGGTTATTAGGGGTTATTGCGATGGTTGTTGAAGTGAAATCACGTATGTTATTGGAGTGTTATTAGGGGGGTTATTGAGGGGTAATTGTGGCGTTATTCGAGCTAATACCCCAATAACTCCCCAATAACCCTACTAATAACATCTTAACAGTTCCACTTGAATAATTTTTTAGGTGGGCTTGATATAGCATACATGATGATATATTACTGAAGTCCGCACGTAGAGCCGTGTCTGGACTCCTTATGGAAAATTTTCTCTATCTAGACATTGCAGATTCCAAACACAGAACTCTCCATCTAACATCTCTGTCGATAACGAGTTGAGCGTGACGGTCGCCATAGATGAACCGGATGAAAAGCAGGCGACAATAGGGGAACTGCGATGATGATGTTCAGGCTTCACTCAAAGCTGCTTCTCCGATCGATGAGATTGTGCAATACAAAGACATCTGAAACTCTCATCTTTCTCTTCCTCCCACCTTGGCCCCACTTCTCCTCCGGGGTTTCCGCTTATAAAGACATCTAAAACTCCCATCTTTGTCTTCCTTTCCTTAATCTAAACTAAATTAGATAAATAATCTCGATCGATCTCACCCACCACATATGAAGAGAAGAGCATAGTACTTCACATCATGTATTCATTGTCTTTTTATCATATTTTTTATATTTTATATTTATTATTTAGTACGTAGGTATCTCTTATTTTATGAATGACTATACTAAATTTAATGAGCTAAACTTCGTGGCAGTTTGATGACCAAGACTCGTATTTGTCGACCCCGTTAGAGAAGTGGAAAGATCACCATTTTTTATTCTGAGTCAAGACGAAAGTATGGATTAATTTAGAGAGAGAATAATATATACTGTTATCGCATGCATGCAGCTGCGCTTATTTTGTCAGTCACTCACACAGACAGCTTGCTTTATACTGTTGAGCGAACGACATGAGTGCTGGAGTGGATGAGATCACCATGGATAATTAAGAGAGAGAAAGAGAAAGTAGAGAGAGATTAGCATTATTCAACTCAAGGTTTGGGAAAGTGTCAAATTTATTATTAATAGGTTCTGATGAACCAAACACAGCCTTTTAGAGTAGGTCCAACCACCGAAATGAATAAGTTAAAAGTTCTATGCATGTTTCTTATGTATACTATTGTTATATATTTAACGATTTGAATTCACTAGTATGAGTTTGAGCGGTTAGGTAGACCTGCGGAACAATGAAAGGTTAGCAGCATAGTTGACCCAATTTTAAGTTCATTTGGTTTTGGTTTAATATTGATTAAAAGTTATTTTGCTTGTTATCTCTTAAATTTTAATTTGAATTTGATTTGGATCGAAAGTTTGGTAGATTTGTCTTTAAACATAAAGGTCATGAGTCCAAGGTGGAACATATACGATATGTGTCTGTTTAAATTTAAACTCGTTCAAATATTTCAATAAATAAATAACTCTGTAATCTTTTGTTTTTTAAAATTATTTTTTAGACAATCATATTGTGCAGGTGGTGAAACCTAATAGAAGAATAGGCTTCAAGCACCTTTGGTTGCTTCACTTGAAACTGTTGCTTGTATTCATAGGGTAACCACAAAGATATGTTTCTTACAATGACTATGAATTGCATAAAGAGCTCTGGCCAAAGCAAACCTTTTTAGGAAAAATCCTTTTATTCATTAGAATCCAATCTAGAGACTCAGAATAAGTTTAAGTCGATACTTGTTAAAACCTCTCCCAAGTATAAATATACGCTAAATACCCTAGAGCAGCCACTTGTTTATGACGGGTTGAATGAGCATTGGCTGCCGGTCTTTTGGTTAGACAAGAGCACTTCAGACAAAGGATTTTGATAAAAGCAAGGAATTGATCAAAACATATAGGCAACACTGTTAATGAATGCACACATAAACTCTACTAATTAACCTGAAAGTACAAACAGTACTTCGACAAACATACAAGTAACAAATACAAGCATACGACAGTTTAAAACATACATAGATAACTTGAAAGAAAAAGATGACTTCTTCTTTCTAACCTGCACTTCTTTCATTACTATGAGTTGAATGCGTGTGTCGCAAGTCGTGACCTGTTGGTTGGCGGGATTAACTATAAGTCCCCTCAGATTACAAGTTTGATTCTCTGTGGCGCGGGGTTCTCGAATAGTTAGGCACATGGCACGGGCTCTTATCATGGACCTTGATGCACATGAAAAATTGATATTTGGGCCTCTGCCAAATATCAATTTACTTTAATATATATATATATNGAATTTTCGGAGCCCGCAAGTTGTTTTGGATTTGGTTTGAATAGTTTTGATTTTTGATCCGGAACTCGATTTGATTTGATGAAGTTATCTGTTTTTGTGGAACTTAGACTACTTCACAGGAGCTCGATTAAAGCTTTTATATATATATATATATATTGATGTGTGCTAGAAAATTCGCGGCGATAAAGTAACGGATTATCATTTTAGCATTGTACGAGAATTCAACACACACACAGATGAAAGAAAAACAAAGAGTGATGACTCAAAAAACGTTTACGTGAAAATCCCGGAAAGGGAAAAATAACGGAGCCTAGCTTAATTGCGAAACTCCACTTTTGATTGATGATTACAGAAATCCCTTGTCCCACAGACGGAAAATGATTATTAGATTTTCAGATTACTATGTCGACTGACGGTGTCTGGTTGGTGGTGATTGATGATGATTGGTGGCGATCGACAATAGATGACAGAGGTCAACAGAAGTCGACGGTGAGCGGTGAGCGGTGGTCGATGCTGGTTGACGACAGACGACGATCGGTTGTGGTTGATGACGGTAGACAGTGATCAACAGAGGTCAGCGGTGATCGGTGGTAATCGACGGCAGTCAATGACGGTTGGCAACGATCGACGAAGGTCAGCGCTGATCGGTGGTGCTCGACGGCGGTCTGCGGTTGTTGACGGCTGTCTACGATAACAATGATGATGTTGAACTTAAGCTCCTTCTCAAAGCCTCAAATTTTCTCTCAAGCCCCCTTCCTCATGTGAGGGGTGAGACTCTATTTATAGTGTTTAGGGTGCAATCAATGCAGGAATATGAAACATTTTGATTAAACGGCCCAGAGAGGTTCCCTCGATTGGATGACATTTGATGGATATGTGGGTATCTTAATAATATCAGAATTGAACAATCTTAAGTTTGTTGGATTGATCTTGTCAAGACGGTTGATTCAATCACGAGCCAGCTAGATTTGACATCCATTTGACCTTTCAAATGCATCCGAAAATCCTCCAAAAGTGGTTTAATGATTTAATCTGGGTTTGATCTGACTCAGATCGAACTAGTGAGCCGGTCAGTTTGACTATAAGTTTACTAAAATCGATGCTTTGGATGACTTAATTAAAGTTTGAANTCTCCAAAAGTGGTTTAATGATTTAATCTGGGTTTGATCTGACTCAGATCGGACTAGTGAGCCGGTCAGTTTGACTATAAGTTTACTAAAATCGATGCTTTGGATGACTTAATTAAAGTTTGAATGTTTCTTGCTCAAAAGGTTGCATTGAGATTCTTGTCCTGCCTCGAGATTCGTGTCATACCTCAAGATTCGTGATGGATGATGAAAAATTGTTGGTGGCGTATCAGAGAGAGAGAGAGAGAGAGAGAGCAAATAAATTACGTAAAGGCATTGCAATCTATTTTTCTGCACCGTAACTGATCATCCAAACATTTATCCTCCTTCACCAACACCAAAATCCAGAAAAGCTAACTAATTTAAATTTTAATTTGGTTCAAACAGTTCCATTATGGACAAATAAAAATTAATTGTTTATTAAAATTTAATGAAGGACAGACATTACACATTACATATCTTAATTACATAATAATCAAATTTTACATGTAATTAAATTATTAATTTTTAAATTTATTCGAAATAAAATTTTCAGCAAAATTTCGTGTTTTTTCACCCAAGATATATTAAATATTAAACAGTATTTATGTCTTATTTCAATTAAGAGATTCAGAAAAAAAATTACATCAGGACTCTGCTACAGCAGGACTTTGCATGTAGAGTGGAGTTATATATGGAGTCCAATGAAATCACGCTACACACGTGAAGGTGAGAAAAAAAAATCGGCTCGGTAACACAAGAGAATATTCCTCCCGTGTTATTCAGGTGTTATTGTGTGTTATTCAAGTATTATTGATGTGTTATTGCGTTATTATAACATTAGAAATATTCCCAGAACACAAAAACATATGAATAACATACAATAATATCCGAATAATATGGGGGGAGAATATTCTCCTATATTATCTGTTTTACCTGGAATATTTTCCTGTGACGTGATTTAATTGGACTCCGCGCGTAACTCTATGTGCAAAATCCTGATGTAATATTTTTTCAGAGATTTTGAGGGTGCAAAACATGTATTTAAAATTAATATCGGACGGTANAGAGGTCAGCGGTGAGCGGTGGTCGATGCTGGTTGACGACAGACGACGATCGGTTGTGGTCGATGACGGTAGACAGTGATCAACAGAGGTCAGCGGTGATCGGTGGTAATCGACGGCAGTCAATGACGGTTGGCAACGATCGACGAAGGTCAGCGCTGATCGGTGGTGCTCGACGGCGGTCTGCGGTTGTTGACGGCTGTCTACGATAACAATGATGATGTTGAACTTAAGCTCCTTCTCAAAGCCTCAAATTTTCTCTCAAGCCCCCTTCCTCATGTGAGGGGTGAGACTCTATTTATAGTGTTTAGGGTGCAATCAATGCAGGAATATGAAACATTTTGATTAAACGGCCCAGAGAGGTTCCCTCGATTGGATGACATTTGATGGATATGTGGGTATCTTAATAATATCAGAATTGAACAATCTTAAGTTTGTTGGATTGATCTTGTCAAGACGGTTGATTCAATCACGAGCCAGCTAGATTTGACATCCATTTGACCTTTCAAATGCATCCGAAAAT
>JXCR01132185.1:31704-72014 GCA_002079205.1 Phalaenopsis hybrid cultivar
CGTTAAGAATGTCCACTATTGCTTAGGAAGGTTGTTAATAAAGTTTTATTGAGAAAGAAAAAAAAAAGAATGTGTATGATTATCCAAGCATCATAATCATAATAGAAATTATAAAAGAAGCATAAATTAGTAATGTAAGACGAAAAATCAATATTTTTAAATTTTTTTTTTCATTTAAAAATAAATCAATTTATTTCAAAATGATCAAAATAGGTTATAGGTCATAATTAGACTCAAGTTTGGCTTTTTTCTCTTTTATATAATTTTTATTTTTAAACTATTTTAATTTGAAAAACATATTTGAAATCTTAAAAATNCAAAAAAAACATAAATTAGTAATGTAAGACGAAAAATCAATATTTAAAATTTTTTTTTTCATTTAAAAATAAATCAATTTATTTCAAAATGATCAAAACAGGTTATAAGTGATAATTAGATACAATTTTAGATTTTTTCTCTTTTATATAATTTTTATTTTTAAACTATTTTAATTTGAAAAACATATTTGAAATCTTAAAAATAAATTAATTTATTTTTAAAAAACCTTATAAATAATTTATTTTTATTTGCGAATTCTTAAGATTAAAATGGATTATTTTAATAAATTTTAAAAAATATGTGAAAGAATACAATGAAAATGTATTTATTTATTATATAAAAAAAAGAAAATAGGCAGAAACAAACCTTGAAAAATTATTTGGAGTATTTGTAAAAGTAAATGAAGGCTTCCTAAGGCTAGCAATTCTTCTAATTTCTCCGGATGGACTCGAGAATAAATATAATAGCTAAGCGGGCCTACACTATTCATCTACTCATCTCTAATCAATTCTAGTAACACCAACGATTCAAAACATTTGTATTCTTTTGTATAGCCNAAAAATAAATAGTCTAAAAAAATAATAAATAAATAAATTTCTATATTACATTTCCTTGTTTTATTATGTAGTAAAACAAAATAAAAATAAAAAGAGTATCGATTCCCCTATTTCAAAAAAACACAATAATTTGCACTTGTGAATCAGCTTTGGCGAGATAGTTATCGTTACATTTCAAAACTAAGTTCTCAGATTTTATTTCTAAAAATAAACCTCAAGCCCGCTGTACACCATATTTTCTACGTGCATAAGGAAATACTTTGCACAGTTGCTCACCATCGAAGCCGAGATGAATGATTGCCGCCATAACTCAGACATTGCGGCCGAGAAGTGCAAGCGGGGCCACCCTCCTAGCTTGAAGAACAAGCTTAAGCGTTCGACGGCCAACAACACCCCATACGCCGCACTCCAAACCCACGTGCTTCAAATTCCCCCCAGCGTCGATGTATCAGATGGACGAAGGAGATCAAGCCAGACAGCGCTTCAGAACATAAACCGCGGGCCGAGTCAGCGCTGAGGTGGATGGGGGCGTCGAATGGGAGTACGCCGCGTGGAGTTCGGAGCTGCCTAGGATCTACATGGTGCGCTGTTTAAATAGATAAATAAGGATTTTTCCTATTTATTTAAATACCCATAACTTCAAAAATTCATATCTTGGTGTAGAAAAATTACAAAAATAAAATAAAAATACCCACTTGCTCAGTGAACAAAGGAAAAAAATGTGAAGATATTTTTAAGTCCATTTGATGAATATTTTATTTTTAATTAATTAAATACTGATTTGAATGTATTGATTCTCCATGCATATTGACATTTCACCGTGACTTGAAATTTTAACATGTTATATCCTCTATCAAGGGAAACATCCTCTGATTTTTCCAAAGTCATAGGAAGTCTCTAGAGAGAGATTCATATTTTTCAAATTTATGCACATTATTTGCTTAAATTAATGATAAAAATTAGCATGTTGATTAGAAAATTTCAAGAAACTTTTGGAAGGTTTATGATGACCAGGGAACATTTAGGAAAAAATTTCATGAGTCAAGTCATTTAAAATGCACATAATTTCCACAAACACTAAATCACTAAGATAATTAGTTTTGGAAAATATAAACATCAAAATGACTTGATTTTTTATCTCCACTAATTTCTAAGATCCAGAGAACTCCCTGTAAAAAATTCAAAGCATTTTGAGTACATTTGATGGTCTAAATTGATTTTTCAAGTTAAATATCTTTTTTGGCACTTAAATTATTTTTTCAAAAAAAATCAAAATATAAATAAGAAATTTATAAAAACTTATTTTTTGAGTTCTCTGTGATCAGAGATATTTTCTAAAAATAAAATAATATTTAAAATAAAAACTTGATTTTTAACCTATTTTAAATATTTAAAACATCTAAAAATTCATAAAAATCTCAAAAATAATAAAACTCATGGAAATGTTCTAAATTGTTTCCTAATCACTTAAAAACAATTAGAATTATTTTCCTGATTTTCTAAATAAAGTAACTGAATTTCAAAGTTTAAAAATAATTTTTTAAAGGCTAAAAATGTTTTTTCGCTAAAATAATTCCAATAAATTAAATAAAATTAAAAAAAATATAAAATTTTCTTCTTTGAGTTCTCTGACCTTAAAGAGACTTTTCAAAAATACAAAACTTAATTTTACCCATTTAAAATATTTTATATTTAATAAATACCCCAGAAATTACAACAATTCTTAAAATTCAGATAAAATTCAAAAAATCATGAAATTTGGCCCAGACGTTTCTCTAGTCTAGGTCTACCTCCAGTAAAAATTTCAAGAGATTAGAATTTACCTTGATCAAGTTAGCAATTTTCTTTGGAAAATCCTATTTTTGCGTAAAAATAATTATATAAAATAAATTAAATTTTGAAAAATCACATTTTTGCCTCTAATGTCTTAATCCCATGAATGAGGTAGGATAAAAATTTCAAAATTATTTGAATTGAATTTGACAAATTATGAAGTGTTAGAGCCTTAGGGGAAAATGTGTAATTTTGGTAATTTAGTCTTAATTAACATTTATGCTTAATTCAAGAAGAAAAATGATTAACCTATGATCTTAATCAATTTATTTGATGTTTGAAACACAAGGAGTTAATTGATAGAAACCAAACTCACTTTCTTATTTAAAAAGATAAGTTAATAGATTTCTAAATTAGTAAAATTTGGAAGTTTATTAAAATAAAATGCCTAGGGCTTAGGGGTATGACTTTTGAAGTCAATAATTAATCAATTTAATACCCCTATTTTGATTTTCAAAAAAAATTCAAATCATGAATCATGACCACCTAAAGCCTAACCTTTTCAAAACTAATTAAGACACTCACCTAGGTCTTAAGGGCTTAGTGGTGACTTATGTTAAATCAAGTTTCATTTAAATGAGGAATAGAAAAGTAAATATCATTGAAAATCAAAAACATCTTTAAAACACTACAAGCCCAATTAGGGTTAAAATTTGGCTAAGTGTTCCAACAACACTAACTTGCCTTTTTTAGGGTCTTCACCCACATAATTCTTAAATTGAATCACAAATGATAATTACCTTTCTCTTAGGGATAATTGAGACATCAGTGTTCATTGAGCATTAGGGTGTTCATAGGATGAATTATTAAGCAACATAATAAATTTAAAAGAACTCGAGATTTTCCACCAGGCAGCGTGAGAGTAGCACGGACCTGCTTCTTTCTCTAGATTTGTTGGATACCTCGGAGATCTACTAAACTTAATATATTTTACTTATCAAAATCATCCTTAATTAAACTCCTAAGGACCCACCAAGATATGACCTAGGGCTAGATAGGTCGTCAAAATTTTACTTCCCTGTTTCATATAAATTGCCTGAACATGCCTTTTGAGTTTCAGGTGGTGGAACGAGAAGACTCGCCAGATAGGCTTTTTACAGTTTTTAGTATTGTATTTCTTGTACTTTCATACTGTACTTTTATACTTGTAAATTTGCATGCTAAACAACGACGCCACCCTGCATGAAAACTAAAACTATTAGGATAGTCACAAAACCAAAACCAAAACCAAAACTAAAATCAACCAAGATAAAATTCACCCCCACAACATTCAAAATATAAAACAACTTAAAATTTAATCACAAACATGACACAAAACTACAACTTCAACTAAATTAAGACGTCTCTGTTGGATGATCGGGACCCCTCGGAGGAGGTAACCTATCGTTGCTAACAAGGTTTCCCACGGTCTAAATGAAATTATGGAACTCATTAAGTTTAGTTTAGTAGGTTCATTTAGACTAAGTGAATCCAATAGAAAATAGTGGTGCCGGAACAAGGGAACCGTAGGATCCTAACTGGTGTCGCTCTAATCAACTTTAAAGTGCCCTCATAAAATTTAAAGAACTTCAACCATAGGGCCACCTGATTTGACATCATAATTTGACACACTAGANACTTTTAAAATGTGCTCCAACCTATTTTCAACTACTTTATTCTCTTTGTTGCAGCCTCTGATCACCGGCGCCGTCTGCCGGTCAAGATCCCGTTCAACTTCCGTCAAACACTTGTGCAAACACTTGTGCAACATACCTCCTCGCTTGTTTCCCACAGTGGACAACATACTCTTAAGGGTAATATCTATTTTACCCATGCGGTGGAACGCCGGCAATGCAAAGGTAGCAGCTACCACAACGAAAATGCCGCCGCTACCAATTGTCCGGCCACCACCCCACCCACAACCTGCCCCTTTGGCCCCGCCAAAGTCACGGTCAAACTTCTTATGCCTCAACACGGACGTCGCAATACGGCCGGAGGATGAGAGAACGCATGCTCCCAAAGAGGGCCAGCCACGAGCAAAGGCAGCGATGGATTCTGCTACGTCACTGCCGTGGGGAATTTGAAGCACGTGGGTTTGGAGTGCGGCTTACGGGTGCTGGTGGCTAGGGGTGTAAATGAATCGAACACAAACCATCAGAGTTAGTGTTCATCTTCAATTCGTTTGTAATATAATTTCTTTGAATAGGCTCATGTTTGAAATTATTCTTGAAATCCCTGTTCTTGTTCATTTCGTTTAACAAACTGAACAAAAAAAATTTGTATTTCAAACAAAAAAATTATTTTATATTTCAAACAAAAACGCATCGAACACGAACGAACGGGTCATTGTTCGTGTTTGGTTCATTTAACAAACCGAACAAAAAAAATTGTTCTTGTTCGTCTCGTTTGCTTATCGAACGAACCGAACACGATCTCCTTCACGAAGTGAACACGAACTGTTGGTAAACGACGAGCTTCTTTGACAACCCTGTTGGACGCTTAAGCTTGTTCTTCAAGCCAGGAGGGCGGTCCCGCTTGCACTTTACGACAGCGATTTCTGAGTTATGGCGGCAAGCACTCATCTCGGCTTCGGTGGTGAGCGACTGTGCAAATTATTTCCTTATGCATGAAGAAAATATAATGTGAGGCGGGCTTGAGGTTTATTTTTTGAAATAAAATCTGAAAGCTTCATAGTTTTGAAATGCAACGGTAACTATCTACCTCGTCAAAGCTGATTCACAAGTGCAAATTATAGTGTTTTTTTTAAACTGTGGGAATCGATACTCTTTTTATATTTTTATTTTTAACTACATCATAAAACGAGAACATGTGACATTGAAATTTATTTATTTATTTATTTTTTAGACTTTTTTTTTAAATTTGTTTCATTTTTTAAATAATTTTATTCTTAAAAGTAAATTAAATTATCTTAATAGTCAGAGGATGTTCAGAGTTAACTTTATTTTTTCTTTATATATATATATATATATATATATATATATATATATATATATATATATATATATATATATATTGATTTGTAATAAAATATACTTGACATGTTAAAATAAATTAGGTATTTTCCAGAATAAATTCGCTTCTTATAAAAAATTTAATTAATACGTGGGCAACACTGTAAAAATTTATATTTTTAAAGTAACAAAAAGTTCGGTGTCAAAACGAAATTTAAAATTTATTTTTCATATTTTAAAAA
The DNA here is from genome assembly GCA_002079205.1 of Phalaenopsis hybrid cultivar. NCBI lineage: Eukaryota > Viridiplantae > Streptophyta > Magnoliopsida > Asparagales > Orchidaceae > Phalaenopsis > Phalaenopsis hybrid cultivar. The sequence goes on from JXCR01132185.1 coordinate 37,606, forward strand.
ATAAATTTGTGTTTTTAATATATATTTATATGGATTTAATTTAAAAAAAAAATAGATTCATGACTTTTATGCACGGCTAATATATATATATATATATATATATAAATTCATTTGCAAAAGAATTAGCTAAGATAACATATTAATAAATAAAAAATGGAGCATGTTAGGCTATTTGAAATCATGAATATCACGATATAATAAAAAAATGAACAAAATGGGTCAAACTATTTGATGCAGGATAGATTTAAATTTATTAGATTTGTTTTTCTTTTAAATAAAACATAATATGTGGATTCAATTAAAAATATGTTGCATTTATTTTATTATAAATTCAATCTTTATATTTGTAAAAAAAAATAACATTGTGTCCCATGTTTTGACAGGGACAAACACCAATTTTATTTTTTAACAATCATAAAACCTAAATTTTTTATATCACAAAAAAAATAAAAGAATCAAACTATCAATAATTTTAAGAGTGAAAATTAAAATCTCATTAAGAACGCATAGGTAAAATAGTATAAATGTAAATATGAAAATTTAGATGTCTCACATATAAATGCATGTGTATAAATTATATGCATGGCTGCATGCATTTAAATCTTAATTTCTAATAAAAAAATCATAAAAATTAAAAACCAAAAATAAAAAAATAAAAAAATTCATGTATTGAATTATCAGATCCTCAAAATTAACTTCAGGTAAGTCATCATCGATATTAAACTCGTAATTTTACAATATCAATTATCTCCTCCTAAATCCTAATTTGTAAGTGATGATAAGAGCAAAAGTTACAGATGAATAAAAGTTAATTATACTTATCAAAAATAGAAGGAAATACATTTGTTTAGTTCTTAAATGGAGAATGGATGGAATGATAGGCAAGCTCGCGAAATCGAAGAAGCATTCTAAGTCATGCATGCGGAACCTCTGATACATTTATGTTGAAAATATAAAAGCTTAATTATAAGCTTGTTATTGCACTTCATATGATCATAAANATCATCTTATCCTTAGGCCTTTATATAGCCCTGTTATACAATATAAGCCCTAACTCATCTTAGGATTCTGAGGTTGTCGTTTGTCACGATCTAAATCCTCATATCTTCCAGGCTATTTGTGTGATAGTTTCACATGAATGTAAGCTCTAACTAATAAAATTGACAGATGAAACACCTAAATATTTCTCCTCAAAACTGAAGCCAAACATTAGGATAGCTTGGGAAGTCATCGGGGTTCTCCTCTGGATCCATGACATCCCCTAGTTCTTCCTCCTATGGATTCTATAATAAAATTTTCCAAATTTGACAAATCCTCTTTCACACCTCTACGTCTGATTTCATTGAAGAGTCCCACCCTTTGAAATTCCTTGAAGATAATATTTTTTTATTTTTATCGAGAGTCTTCTTAGGTGACTTTGGTCATTTAAAATGTAATTAACTATAGGGGTTTTCCCTTATAGGAAGCATGTCCAAATATAGCTTAATATAAACCCTATTTAATTCTTTATTTTAAATAGAGGAACTTGTCGGCAAATACAAAGGTTTCACAGATCAAACAGATGTCATATATACATTAGTTTATTTGATCAAGCCTCAGCCTCAAGTTTTGTGTTCATCCTTGGGGATAGATACAAGATTTGAGGTATAGTTCTCTTCCATTTAAACAATGAAAAACATGGGGTCAGTATGATTTCATATTTTTCTAAACTAAATATATATGTAAATTAAAACGTCCTTCCGAAGCGGGCAACGAGATTTTGATTCCGGTGCCGACAGCTTCTTACAGGCAACTCCAACCAAAAATAGTGTCGATAGAGGCATAAGAGTGATACTCGCTCCTAAATGACATAAAGCTTTATTTAAAATTTTTCACCAATTGTACAAGGTATAGTAAAACTACCAGGTTCTTTTAACTTTTCAAAAAGCTTTTTCTGAATAATAGCGCTACACTCTTTACTGAGTGCAACGATATCATGATCAGCAAACTTCCTTTTCTTGTTTAGTACATCTTTCATAAATTTCACATAACTTGGCATTTTTTCCAAAGTTTCAATGAAAGGAATGTTTATCGTTAACTTCTTAAGGATTTTATAAATTTTGTAAATTGTTTGTCTTTATTCTTCTGCTTCAATCGTTGAGGAAACGAAGGTAGTGGTTTTTCTAAGAAAACTTGTATTTGTTCATTTTCAATATGGTCACTTTCAATCTCTTCCTTCTCCTCATCAACTTCAGTTTCTCTTTGGATTCTTATTTCAACTTCTTTTCCACTTCATAATTAAATAGCTTTAATTTGCTCCTTATTTTGATCTTTTGGATTAACTTCCACATTACTCGGAAGATTTCCTGAAGGACTGTTACTAAGTACAGTAGCAATACGTCATAATTTATTTTCAATATTTTTAATAGCAACCCCTTGATTTTTTATTTGATTCCCCATATTCAACACTAAAATTAGGGTGATTTTTCAACACTAACTAGTGGGTTAGGGTTAGAGTTAAATCAAGGAGGATAATAAGGTTGATAATTAGGATTTTCTTGGTTTTTTAAATTTCAGAGGGGTTCATCAAATTGTTATAATTATTCCAACTAAAATTAGGGTAATTTTTCCATCCAGGGTTGTAATAATTAGAATAGGTATTGTTATTTTGATTATTTATAGCATTCAAAGTTTCAGAAGCTGATTGAGTATCAATTATTTGTCCTATCAAATTTTCCTTTAATAATTGTGGTATTTGAGAATAGTTCCCTTCAATTTTTAATTACCTTTACATGATAATTCTAAAATTCTTCTTAATGTGAACTCTAGAATATTAGAACACTTTCAAAAAGTCAAGACTCAATTAAATTGGTTAGGTTAAAATTTAAAAATATGTGATTAACTACTAATAATTTAATTGCACATTTTAATTGTTTTTCATACTTTTTAGTGTTTAGGTAGAAGTTGTTAAAGTATAAGACTATGTTATCAAGTCATTAACTCTAATATTGCTCTGTAATAAGTATTCATATTTCAATTGTATTTATTATAGAATCTAATTAAGTTATTAGGATTCTTAACGTTTGTTGCCATTTTAAAGTATGATCATGAGCTCAATTTTAAGAATTACTTCATGGTAACTAAACATGCATCACTCCCTCCCCCAAACTTACTTTCTATTCTATGCATGCCACATGAATAACTTTAGGAAAGGATAAGAGCATAACATGTGACAACAGAAATTGATACCAAACAATTCAACATAGTAAAATGACATAACATGAAGATCACTAATGTAATCAAATAAACATGGTTAAAAATTCCATCAAGCACATATGACACTTACAAAATTGAAGCAACAAAAAATGCTCAAAATACATTCATATGAAAATTCAAAGTAAATTTCTAAGAATATTTCAAAATCAATGCAAAAAGTAAAAACTTAGAATAAAAGGTAACGTTTGGGTTGCCTCCTAAGATAACCCTTAGTTTAACGTCTTCAACTTAACCTAAGATCTTCCTTCAGGTTCAAAATTTCCTTCTAGTAATCCCCGATCATGCCCAATCTTTTGTTGGTTCTGTAGTTTTTATTAAATCCTTAATTTTTCTTACAATTTTTCTCTCACAGTTTGATAGCAGTCTTTTAAAGTGTATGAAAGGGGTTTATTTAGGATATCAGCTATGAGGGACTTTTATAAATCTAAAATTCTCCCAATCAATTCTCTTATTTTGAGATCATTGTGAAGAAGTGTCTCCCGAAAAGTTAAATTAGGGTTTCCTAAATCTTGGGTGGGATTTGACCCAACCCGCAATAATTGTGGTATTTATACTCCAAAAGATTGCCAAAAACTTAGCTCAAATTATATTTAGCGACTAGTATGAATAAATAAAATGATTTATAAAAATATATAATAAACCTTCAAACTAAGAAACTACGATAGTATATGTATCGTTTCAAGTAATATAGGATTTTCTTTAAAAAACCTAATATCGATCCAACAGGTATTGCCAGAACTTTTTAATAATGACTCAGAAAAACCTCTACCTAAAGTGCAGATAAAAATAATAAGAGAATGGTGTTAAGATATTTGTAAAGGATTATAAATAACTTTACGTGCAATATAAGTTTAAAAAGATAGTAAGAACAAAGTTTAAAAGACTAATAAGTTTAAAAGAGTTAGAATATAATGAAATGATCTTTTCCCTTGCAAAGAGGTCTTAATCAGTGTAGGAATTGAATGATTAAAAATATAAAATGATGTATTGTGACAAATAAGAGCATACTTATTCTTTAACCCATCTCGGTGCTAGCAAAGAACATTAGCTAACCTTAAGTTTGTTCCAACTTGTGTAGTAGTGTTGAGTAGATTCTAGCATCTCACTTCCATATTACCTAACGTGCCCTCTTTATAGGACCTACTAGGGACCCTTACATCCAAAATCAAGATCAATTTGACAAAAGAGTCTAGCATGTCACCCTAGAAACATCAATTCTACTCCCATCAAGACTTATCTCCCTATCTATTTGCACTTCCCCTCGGATGATCGCAATGGCTCTTTCCAAATATAAGTGTGGTACTCAGTAGTTGGTGAAATCATATCCCTCCCGGGTCATTATTTTTTACAACAAATTTTAACATCACAAATGATCAGTTTGTAAAATCAATGAAGAATCGATGAAAATACATTCATAATTTTATAAAATAAAAAGAAATCTTTAAATTAAGCTCATCACACTTGATTATTTTCCATATACAAAAAGAAAGAAAGAAAAACTACTCAAAATTCATGAAGATAAAATAAAAACACGTGATTTGTATTAAAATCAAGCCTTAACAACAAAAACTCAAACACAAATATAAATTGCTTTTCTTATGTCTTCTCCCTAAACAATTCTTGAAGTCTTCTCAAGAAATCTCCAAAATCTTCTTACACAATCAAAGACTCACAAACATGAACTCACACACCCTCTCTAAACATACACTAAAACTCACGCCAAAAGCCTGCTAAAGAACACTTAAAAGCTCCTCCTTTTCATTCAGCCTTTGGTCCTTTTAAATAGATCTTTGAAAATAACCAAAGGTCACTTTAAGCAACCCTTAAAAATTTTGTCAAATTCAATACATTATCTAGAAAAATCTTTTCTTGAGCTATAGCGCCACTTTGGGGCGTTATGGTGTCCATCACATTGAATAGTCGATGCTATGGTGTTAAGGTCAAGCATTATGGTGCCCATTACGTCGAATAGCTGACACTATGGCGTCATATGATGTTGTGTCATTTTGCTTCATTTTGCCCTCATTTTCTTAAAGATCCATTCCTTATACCTGAAACAAAAAACATGAATACCTTCTTTTAAAGTACAATATTATCAAAAATCTGCATAAAATGAACATTAAATGTATATTGAAAGAAGGTAACTTTAAGGTGTATCAATTCCCCCAAATTTAAACATTACTTGTCCTCAAGTAACACTATAACTTTAAAAACAAAAATTTTTAACATGTGGTAGTGGGTTTACTTTTTAGATAACTAAAATTCTTTTAGAAATGTTATAGTTCAACTTGGAAAAATTTTTAGTAAAGCAGATGTTATCTAAGGCATCAGAAGATTTAGTATTAAATTTAGGAATATTGACTTTCTATTTAATTTAGACATAGTTGAAATTTCCCTAAACTTTGAATTTTTAGAAAATTATTAATTTCAAAATTTATGACATTTATATTGAAAATAATTTTTACTAATACTTTCAGAAATAAGCAAAGAATTGATCTTAAGTTTTCTTAAAAAGATTCAAGTGAAACCAGTTTTTAATTAGGTCCTATTTCTCAAACTTCTACTCCCTTTTTCATACTATACTTTCCTTTTCTTTTTTTTTTTCTTTCAAGATCTTCTTAATCCTTACTATTTTTAAAGTAAGTCTTACTATATCTGGATAGGACTTTAATGATTTTGAAATTATTTATCCCTTATCTAAAGTTAAAAACTTATTTTTTATCCATAACTTAAATTCTAGTGTTAGTTTATGAAAAATAATTTTCATAGAAAACTACATTATGCAAAGAAAACTACATTCTGCAAAGAAAACTACATGTTGCAATCAATTTCTCGATTGCAGATCTCCATATCTATCTTGGGCTTTATAACTTGCAAATCTTTCATTATCAAAAATAACTTTTCCTCTTCCCCTTTTCATCTTAGGAGCCATGCATAATCTAATAAAATTTCAAATAAATTTCCAAGAAATTCCAAATATAACTTCATAAGGCTTTAACAAACATATTTTATGCAAAATAACCATTCAACCATGGATTTCTCATTATTTTCTTTAAATTTTCCATAATTTTGGTCTAACCACAATGTGAAAGAAATCTATGGTGAAATGAAAAATTTTCTATGCCAAAATGTATATCTTACCTAAAGAAGAAGAAATCCACCATTTGTAGTTCTAATTCCAATCTAATCTCTCACAATTCCAAGCCTTAGGGGAGTAAATTGCAAAATATAGGAGGAAGAGATGAACCAGGAGATAAATGGTAAAAATTGGCAGTCTAGGCGCTTAAAACATGATCTGATTCGGTCCAGCACTAACACAGACTCAGGCGCGGTTGTGCCCTGCTTCATAGATAAATGACACTATTGCACCAAGTTGTTGCGCTATGGCACCTGTGCTCAACAGCCTAAATTTTTTTTTTCATTTATAAAATAGCACAGTAACCTAAGATTAATGAACCTAAAATTGGTCGATTTAACAATAATTGATTTCACATTCTTTCCTTTTTCTTTCAAATTTCTCCAATTCTTCAATTGCAATGATATGAGAGATCAATTCAAATTACTTAGGGCATTCTGACACCAAGTACTAACAATGTAAACTTAACACATTTTTTTTATAATAATAAGTTTCTTACAAACAGACATAACATCACTTCAACAATGATAAGGAAATACAAACATGACACTTAAATTTTCTATATTAGAGTCACAATACATTTAAAGTTGGCACACAACTACACAACACACAACAACAATAACAGATTCATCACATAATAAGACATTTAAGAATAGTTGTGCACAATGTTGTCCCCCACCTATTCACCCACCAAATATTTGCGATCGAACATATGGTAAAAAGGAGCGTGAGGGAAATCTTGAGCAACTATATCATCGGTCCATTTTTTTGTTGCAATACATACTTACTTGGGAATCTTGGAAACAAGCCATATGATTGATTTGAAGTTTCATCTGCCACTCCAAGTTCTTGTATTTATGATACATGTCACTCAACTTGTTGTGGAGAGGGATAAATCTTTATCAATCTTCCTCAATTTGGTGGTTATCCCCTCAAAACTCAGTGCTAGGAATTCATTAAAATAAGTTTGAGCATCCTTATGTACAAACCTATTGCATTTGCACTTCCATTACTCTTCATGAATCTTAAAGCAAGGATTCTCAAAGTTGGGATGATCTTCTCACTTCGCTCCCTCTACAATAATTGAAATTGTGAAGAAGTTTAAGGAAAATGACTCCAATCATGTCTAGACAAGTTTTAATATAGAAGAAGGGACAGAAAAATGGTTAATTTGGCGGTTTAGGAGGTTATTTCGACTATTCCGCTATGGCACCAGATCTGGCACGATAGAGCCAATCCAAAATTCTTAAAAGTCAATTTATTTTAATCCCCATGTTATTTTAATCAATAATGTATTTTTTTGTGTCCCCTTAATCATAGAAGACTGAATATAACTTCACAAACTCATCATAACAACAATCACAAATCAAATCAAACCATACCAATAACTATTGGTTGCCCCCGACAAAACGCTTAGTTTAACGTCATCAGCCTGACCTATCTAATGTTTTAATTTGGGTGACCCAACATCAGGATATCCTAAAAATGTAGGACTATCTCCACTTATATTAGCTTTTATATTATGTCCATTTACGTAAATCATTCACTTAGTTTTAGGATCTTCAATATCAACAACACCATATGGATAAACTCTTACCATAATAAATGGCTCTAACCACCTGGACTTATGGCTTCCTGAAAATAATTTTAATCTTGTATTATATAATAAAACTTCTTATTCAAACTCAAAATACTTTTTCAAAATCCTTCGATCATGCCATATTTTCATTTTCTCCTTATAGATTTTAAAATTCTAATAAGATTCATTTCTTATTTCATCAAGCTCATTTAATTTCGATAATCGTTTCTCTCTAACATCTTTCAAATTATAATTAAACTCTTTTATCACCCAATAAGCTTTATGCTCAATTTCAACTGGCAAATGACATGATTTCCATATATGATCTGATGGAGTGACATTCCAATAAAAGTTATATAAGCAGTCTTGTATGCCCATAATACACTATCTAGTTTAACAGACCAATCCTTCCTATTATGATTAAAAGTTTTTTTTTCCAAAATTCTTTTAATATCATAATTAGATGCTTCTGCTAGACCACTAGTTTGAGGATGATAAGTTGTGGCAATGATGTGCTTAAGTCTAAACTTTTGAGTTAATGTTTAAATCATTTTATTCTTAAAATGACTTCCCTCATCAGTAATAACTACTCTCGGCATTCCAAATATAGTAAAAGTATTTTTCCTTAAAAATTTTGGAACACTCTTAGCATCACAAAGGGGTTAAGCAGCAGCTTCAATCCATTTAGAAACATAATCCATAATTATCAAAATATAATTTTCTCTAGAAAACGGTATAAATGGTCCCATGAAATCTTGACCCCAAAAATCAAAAATTTCAACTTCCAAAGTAAAATTTAGGGGTATTTCATTTCTTGAAATATTGTCTACTCTCTCACATTGGTCACAAGTTTTTATATAAGTATTAACATCCCAAAATAAAGTAGGCCAATAAATCACATATTGTAAAATTTTAAATGTTGTTTTATCAACCCCAAAATGTCCCACAGAATTGATTTATGACATTTTTGCATAATTTCTAGAGTTTCTTCTATATGTACGCATCTTCGAATAACTACGTCCTTATGTTGCTTAAATAAATAAGGGTTATCCCAAGAGTAAAATTTTGAATCATGAATGAATTTTTTTATTTGATGGTTATCTAATCCGTAAGGTAAAACTTTACTAACTAAGTAGTTAACTATATCAGCATACCATGAAATTCATCATGCATTAATCACATATAATTGTTCATTAGGAAAATTTTTATTTATTTCATCATTAAATTGAACATTATTTTCTTGTTCAAGCCTTGACAAATGGTCATCTATATGATTATCAATACCCTTCTATCCACTACCTGAAAATCAAATTCTTGCATTAGAATAACCCATCTAATTAGTCGTGTTTTTGCATCCTTCTTCATCATTAAATATTTTATAGCAGAATGAATAGTATGCACAATACATTTTGCTCCAATAAGATAATATCTAAATTTATCAAAAGCATACACTATAGCCAATAATTCCTCTTCAGTTGTTGAGTAATTAATTTAAGCTTCATTACTGGTTTTACTAGCATAATATATCACTTTAAAAGTTTTATCGTATCTTTGCCCTAATACATCCCCTATAGCATAATCACTAGCATCACACATTAATTCAAAATGGTTTTCCCAGTGAAGTGAAATAATAATATGTGCAGTGATTAATTTTTCTTTTAATAAATTAAGGGATTTTATGAATTGCTGAATAAAATCAAAGTTTGTATCTTTTTCTAAAAGATGACATAAACACTTTGCAATTTTTTAAAAATCTTTAATATATCGCCTATAGAACCCAACATGTCCCAAAAACTTCTTACCTTTTTTACAAAAGTAGGAGGTAGTATTTCAATAATAACTTGAATTTTTGTTGGATCTACTTTCATGTCATTTTCATAAATCATATGTCCTAATACAATTCCTCCTGAAACCATAAATTGACATTTTTCTCAATTGAGAACTAAATTTGTATCTTCGTAGTGTTCTAGAACTCTTGTTAAGTGATCTATACAAAAATTGAAAGAGTTCTTAAAACTGAGAAATCATCCATAAAAACTTCAATTTCTTTCCCAATTAAGTTACAAAAAATTGACATCAAACATCTTTGAAAAGTTGTAGGTGCATTGCATAATCCAAATGACATTCTTTTAAAAGCAAAAGTCTCATATAGACTAGTAAATGTTGTCTTCTCTTGATCCTCAGGAGCTATATGTATTTGGTGGTATCTGGAATGTCCATTTTAAAAGCAGAAATAATGATGCCCAGCTAGTCTATCCAACATTTAGTCCAGAAAAGGTAGATGAAAATGATTTTTCCTAGTTGCGAAGTTTAATTTTTTATAATCAATACAGATTTCCCACTTCGTGACATGTCTTATAGGAATTAATTGATTCCTTTTGTTAATAATTATTTCCACTCACCCTTTCTTAGGAACACAATAAATAGGATAAACCCAAGAACTGTTGTAAATAAGATAATAACTCTAGCATACAACCACTCTATAATTTCTTTCTTAACAACTTCTTTCATTTTAGGTTTCAATCTCCTTTAAGGACCAGCCTTAGGCTTATAATTATCTTCCATCATAATTTTGTGCATACAAATTGAAGGGCTAATTTCTTTAATATCAGCTAATATCCATTCAAATGCTTTCTCATGATTTTTCAATGTCTCTAATAATTTTTCTTCCTATTCTGCAGTCAAGTCTGAGGATATTATAACTAGTAATGTAGATGAGTTCCCCAAAAATGCATAATTTAAATGAGCTGGGAGCACCTTCATTTCAAGTTCAGGAGGTTTTTCTATTAAAGGAATCAGAGGTTTACTGTTTTTAGTAATATCTAACATTTTAAAATTATCCTGAACATAATTTGAATCCTCATTAATCATCTCATTTGATTTCTCTTCAAATTCAATTTCATCTTCACTTTTTAGTTTTTTTTTATCTGTTATGACTTCACATCTTTCTTAAAAATGATTAACAATCATATAATCAATAATATCCATTCTATAATATTTACCATATTTTCCTTTATCAAAATATTTAATTGATTTAAGCACACTAAATGTAATTTTTTTTATCATTAACTCTCATGGTTAGTTCTTTTTACTGTACATCTATCATCATTCGTCCAGTTACAAGGAAAGGTCTACCCAAAATAATAGGTATTTCTTTTTCTTCTTTCATATCTAACACAATGAAATCAATAGGGAGAATAAATTTATTCACTTTAATCAACACATCCTCTATATCCCTCTTAGGATAGGCGATAAATTGATCAGCTAACTATAGTGTTATAGTAGTGGGAGAAATCGCTCTTAAACCTAACCTTCTAAAAATAGATAATGACATAAGATTAATGTTAGCTCTTAAATCACATAAAGCTTTTCCACAAAATTTTTCTCCAATTGCACAAGGTATAGTGAAGCTACCAGGATCTTTAAACTTTTTTAGAAAGCTTTTTTGAATTATTGCACTGCATTCTTCACTAAGTGCAATAGTTTCATAATCTTTGAACCTCCTTTTCTTGTTTAAAACTTCTTCCATAAATTTAGCATAACTTGGCATCTATTCCAAAGCTTCTGCAAAAGGAATATTATATGTATGCTTCTTAAATATCTCAAAAAATTTTGAAAATTATTGATCCAACATTTGATGCTTCAGACTTTGAGAAAAAGGAGGTGATGGTCTTTCTAAATTAATATTTATTGGAGAGACAATTATTTTCACTTCTTTAGCAATACTTTCTTCAGGTTTTTCAATTTATTTTTTTTCTCTCTCAACCTCAATCTCTTCTTGAACTCCAACATTTAATTCCTTTCCACTCCTAAGTTGGACAACTTTAACTTGCTCCTATTCTTTATTTTTGTCTTTAAGATTGATTTCAACATTACTCGGAAGTATTCCCTCAGGCCTATTGCTAAGTGCGTTAGCAATTTTTCCCAATTGATTCTTAATGTTTTAAAAAGCAACACTTTGATTTTTGAATTGATTTCCTATCTGAAACACCACTTATTCCATGGATAATTTCTTCTCCTTAATTTGTTGGTTACTACTAAATCTAGGAGGATAAGAAGGGCAACAGTTAGCACCACCCTGGTTGTTTCAGTTTCTTAGTGGGTTTACTTGATTGTTCCCTCATTGTTGACTTCCTCCATTAGAGTTGTTATTCCAGTTAAAATTGGGATGTTTTTTCCAATCTGGGTTGTAAAAGTTAGAATATGGGTTATTGGATCTAATATTAATAGCATTTAACAATTCTAATGAGGTTGGAGAATCGAGCATCTGTCCTAATGAATTTTCTTCAATAACATGGGGTGTTTGAGAAAAAATCATTCCCATTTTGTTTATTTTCCTAGATAATGTTGCAACTTAAGATGCAACCATTAAAATAGTGTCATTATCATGAATACTAGCTATTTTCTTTTGATTTTCCCTTTTAGAAGGCCTGTGAAAATTATTTTTAGCCATCTCTTCAATAATGCATAAGCTTGATCAAATGGTTTTGACATTAATGAACCTCTAGCAATAGCGTCTACGATAGATCTAAAGGATCCTACTAACCCATTATAAAGAGTTCAAATGATTAACTAGTCTGGTAAAAAATGATGTGGAAACTTTCTAAAAAGTTCCTTAAATCTTTCCCAAGCTTCGTATATTGACTCTCCTTCATAGTGAGCAAAAGAAGTAATATCATTTCTAGGTTTAGCAGTTTTTTAAGGCAAAAAAACTTAGACAAGAGTTTTTGAGCTAAATCCCCCAAATTCTAATAAATCTAGGTATTAATGAGTTTAACCACATCTTAGCTTTATCCCTTAAGGAAAAAGAAAAAAGTCTAAGTCAGATAGTGTAGTTTGATACGCCATCATATTTAAATGTACCACACAGTTCTTAAAAACATGCTAAATATAAATTTGGCTCCTCCAATGGTGTTCCCCCAAACTGATTGTTTTGTACCATTTGTATAATTGTAGGTTTAAGTTCAAATGAGTTGGCCACTATAGCAGGAGTTTGTATACTTAAGTGAATTTTATATGTTGTAGGGTTTGTGTAGTCCCTTAAAGGTCTTTGTAAAGTATGTTGTTCATTTTTAGTATTTTGATGTTCAATGTTATTTTGCAACGGATTTGCCATTTCTTGAAAATTGTGAAGTCCTTTTTGTTTTCTAATTTTTTTATTGTTCATTATAACTTAGAATCATAAGGCATTAAATCTTCAAATCTCAAAATTTGCATACACAAGGTAAAATTTGATAAAATAAAAATACTTCTAAAAGATTTTTCATTTTTATTTTTTTTAAGTTTATTTCTTATGTTTTTGAAAATGAAAAAGTACCAAAATTAATTTTTAATTCTCCTAAAATAAATCTATAGTTCAAATAAATTTTGAAGTTAAAAAGTTTGGTCGCTATCCTTGGCAACGACACCTAAAACTTGACATGACCCACAATTACGCAGATATTTATACTCCAAAAGTTTACCAAAAATATGGCCCAAATTATATTTAGTGGTTAGTGTGAATAAATAAAATAATTTAGAAATAAGGGCACTATGCAAATACATGTACTGTTTCATGTAATATAGGATTTTCTTTAAAAATCCCAGTAGCGTTCCCATAAGGAAAGATGTAGCTTTTTAATAAGAAAAAAATTTATCTAAAGTTATGACAAAAATGGTTAGAGAATGGTGTAGAAATTTCTATAAAGGATTAAAACTAAATTTACGTGCAATCTCAGTTTAAACATAAAGTAAGAACAAAGTTTAAAAGACTAATAAGTTTAAGAGAGTTAGAATATAATGAAAAGATCTTTTCCTTGCAAAAAGATCATAATCAGTGTAGGAATTGAATGATTAAAAATATAAATTGATGTATTGTTACAAATAAGAGCATACCTATTCTTTACCCCCTCTCGGTGCTACCAAATAAAATTGGCTAACATTAAGTTTGTTCCAGCTTATGTAGTAGTGCTGAGTGATCCCGATTCTCTTTATATATATTAATGCGATGTATGCGATTATATTCTTAATTTCCTTAATTATAAATCTTACTCGGCAATGATAACAAAACTTGATCCCAAGTAAAAGCTAGGTAAAATCTTGACTTCCAAGAAAATACAAATATAGTTATAATATTCAAATATGGGATACTAAGCAGGTATACATATAGTTAGCAAGTAATATATAATTTTTTGATTAAGCCACAAATAGCAAACCCACAAGGACAACAACAATATGCAACTACAAATCACAAGAAATTAGATAACAAATTCTACTTGGCAAAATATTCTTACTCAAACTATAGATGACATAATAGGAATGAAAGTTCGATTGTTTTGGTAATTTTTGATAATTGAAAATAAAGTAAGAAACTAATTTAACAAGATATTTGCAAGATGAATGTAATATATATAAAAAATATCTTTTTTCTTATCATGAATCAGTAACAAGTATAATAATTCTATTATGGAAGTATTCTAATTGTGGTGTCAAATATGAGCAATAATATTCTTTACCCTTACTAGATATGCTATAAAGAACATTAGCTAATCTATAGTTTGAATAGTCATGAAGATGGGTTAGGTAAAGAAGATACTAGCTCTCACTCTAGATTTTCCTCTTCTCCCTCCACCTGGGGGCTAAAATCTCGCATGGAAACCTAATATTATAAATCAAATTGGAGGCATTAGCTTGTCACTCTAAATTCCTCTAATTCTACACCCTTCAAAGTTTATTTTCCTATTTATTTTCACCCAACCCTATGAACTCATCCATGAAATTAAATGTGATTATTACCATTTATTGACAGAGATAATACCATCTCAGATCTTACATGCTCTCACTACAGGTATTAATATCTTAATTGGCCAAATCAAGAAGTAAATGAAGTATAAGGTCTTAAATCATCACAACTTCTTCCAACATTAAAGACTAATACTTCATACAACTTCCATCTAATACTTAATATCTTATCATTTTTAGAAAAAAATAAAGAAAGCTGCTCAAAGTTCATGGAGAAAATACAAACACAATTGAGTTTGAAATTAGAAATCATGCACACAAACAAGAAGTCAAAATTAAATTTAAATGTAGTCACAAAGATAAAAAATTATCTCAAAATCTTCTCCACCAAATTTTTGAAGTTCCTTTCAATCTCTTCCTTAAATTACAATACAAGAAAAGTAGGCGGCGGCAATGACGATGGGCTGTCTCTTATACACNCACTCAAAATAAAATAAAAAGAAAAGTGGTCGGTGGTGACGACGACGATGGGCGGCGGCGACGACGATGGGCGGCGGGGGCGGCTTGTGGTGGTTGTCTCTGGATTTGCCTCCTTCCTCTTCAATCCAATTCTTTTTTTATATTTTTTTCATAAGTTGCATTGGTGTCTCTTCAAAATGTGTCCCCATCAAATGAATCTTCTAGAAGTTGCCTCATTTCAAAAGCAAATTGAATGAATTTTGTATCTATTAATTATTTCCCACATTTTCACCAAGGGTTGCTTCAAACATCTCTTCAGAAATCCATTCAAATTCAATGAATCATCAAATAACTACTTCTAGTGCTTAAGAAAGGGATACCTAGCACTTAGGCATGGATCTCTCTGTTTAACTAGCGCATAAGCGCCAAGCCTAGGCTTTTAGGCACCTCAGTTCCTTTTCATACCTTCTTCATTTTTTCTCTAAATTTGATCATTTTTCACTCCTTTCACCATTTTTTATCCATTTGATTGTACCTAAAAGAAAAGCACACAAATATCTTTCATTAAAGTGTAATATCTCAAAAATAAATATAAAAATGTGTACATAAAGACTATATATTTTTGGTATATCAAAATCTCCCAAACTTAAAATGTTACTTGTCCTCCAGTGACACTCCAATCCTTTAAAATCAAATAAGTATATTATGTAAATGAGTTTCTTTAGGATATTCTAAAATTTTGATGTAGAAATATAATAGTCCAATTTAAAAAAAAATATTAGTGTATGAGACCAACTTAGAGTTTAGAAATTTTTAAAATGAAGAAGTATGAAAATATGAGTTCCTATTTAGTTCATAAATATTATAAATTCTCCAAATATAGAGTTTAGGTGATCTATCCTCTTCACTTCAAAATTTTTGTTAAGAATAATTATACTTACTATATTATATTGGTGTTGATAATTGCAATAGTATTTTCTCACCAGCAACCTTTAAATTGTAGTTAAATTCTTTAATAGCCTAATATACTTTATGCTCAAGTTCAACTAATAAATGATAATTTTTCCCAAATAATAACCTGTTTGAGGACATTCCTATAGGAGTTCTATATGCAGTCCTATAAGCTTACAAAGCATAGTCAAGTTTGACTGGCTAATCCATTTTTATTAGATTCACAGAATTTTCCAATATTACTTTAATTTCACGATTGGATAATTCAGTCAAACCGCTTGTCTGAGGATGATAAGCAGTATTAATTTGATGGTTAATATGACATTTCTTTAAAAATTTATCCATCATTGCATTTCTAAAATGACATCCCACGTCAGTTATGATCACTCTTAGCATCTTAAATCTACAAAATATGCTCGTTTTTAAAAATTTTGTAACACTTTGTGCTTCACATCGAGGTAAAGCAACAACTTATATCCATTTAGATACATAGTTTATTGTTATCAATTTATATAAATTTTTGAAAGATGGTATAAATGTTCCCATGAATTCTAATCCCTAAATATCAAATATCTCAACTTCCAACACATAATTGAGGAGCATCTCTTTTCTCTTATAAATATTGCCTACTCGTTGACATTGATCACAAGTTTTGATATAAGTTTTAACATCTCTAAAGATTGTAGGCCAATAAAATCTAGATTGTAAAATTTTATATGTTGTTTTTCATCTCAAAAATAAGATAATTTCCTTGTCCAATAAAAATTGGGTCATCTAAAAAATAAGTCTTAGCTTCAAATAAAAATTTCTTCTTCTGTAAGTATGTCGTTCCTTAGGGTATAATATCACTAACAATGAAATTCACAATATCAGCATACCATGGAACACACCACTCATTAACAATTAATAATTCTTCATTTGGAAGATGTTCATTAATTTCTCTTTCAAAATAAAGTGGTTTTTCTATTTCAATCTTAGACAGATGATCAACAATTTGATTCTCAGCCCCCTTACTATCTACTATTTCAAAGTTAAATTCTTGAAAAAGAAGAATCCATCTTATCAGTCTTGGTTTTGCATCCTTCTTTTTCATTAAATATTTAATAACATAATGATCACTATGCACAACAAATTTAGTTCCAATTAAGTATGATCTAAATTTATCAAAAGCATATACTACTGCTAATAACTCGTTCTCAGTTGTGGTATAATTAATTTGAGTTTCATTAAGAGTTCTACTAGCATAGTAGATTACCTTGAAAATCTTATTATGTTTCTATCATAAAAAAGCTTCAATAGCATAATCACTTGCATCACACATTAATTAGAAATATTATTCCCAATCTGGTGAAATAATAATTGGTACATTGGCTATTTTTTCTTTTAATAGCTCAAAATCTTTTAGACGCTCCTTATCAAAATTAAAAATTACATCTTTTTCAAGTAAATGGCATAAATGCTTAGGAAGTTCTGAAAATTCTTTAATATACCCCCTATAGAATCTAGCATGTCTTAAAAAAACTCTTAATTTACCTCACACTTGTTGGGTGAGGTAAATTAGTGATCACTTGAATTTTTGCAGGGTCTACTTCCATACCATTTAATAAAATCTGAATATCTAAAAAAATTCCTTCTACTATCATAAATTGACATTTTTCCCAGTTTAGGACTAAATTTGTTTCTTCACAGAGCTTAAGAACTTTTGATAAATATTCTAAACATGATTCAAATGAAGTTTTGAACTCTGAATAAATCATCCATAAAAACTTTAATTCCTTTTTCAATTAAATCACTGGAAATAGTCATCATACATCTTTGAAATGTAGCAAGAGCATTACATAAACTTGAAATAGTCATCATACATCATAAATAGTCTCCTAATGCACATGGAATTGGGAAGCTACCAGGATCTTTAAGCTTTTCAAGAAGCTTTTTCTAAATTATAGCACTGCACTCCTCACTAAGTGCAGCAGTCTTATTATCTTGAAACTTCATTTTCTTGTTAAGAATATCCTTCATAAACTTCACATAGCTTGACATTTGTTCTAAGGCTTCAGCAAATGAAAAATTAATTGTAAGCTTCTTAAAAATTTTCAGAAATTTTGAAAATTGTTTATCCAAATTTTTTTTTACGGAGCCTCTGAGGAAATGGAGGTGGTAGTTTTTCCAAGTCAACTTTAAGTGGAGAAATAGGTCTCTTTAAATCTTTTGGAGTGTCCTCTTCAGGCTATTCAATCTCTTTTCTCTCTACTTCAATTTCTTTCTGAACTCTACCTTCCAATTCTCTTCCGCTTCTAAGTTGAATGGTTTTTACTTGCTATATATTTTGGTCTTTTAGATTTACTTCAGCATTACAAAGAAGTGTTCCTTGACATCTATTACTTAATGAATTTGTTATTTATCTCAATTTATTCTCAATATTTTTAATTGTAGTTTTTGGACTTTGTAACTAATTTCTCATTTGTAACATCACTACTAATAAACAATTTCTTCTCCTTAAATGTGGATTACTGTTAAAACCAAGAGGATAAGTAGATCTATAATTACTATTCCCTTGGTTGTTCCGGTTTCTTAATGGGTTTACTTGATTGTTACCCTATTGCTGATTATTACAACCCAAAGCATTATTCCAGTTAATGTTCGGATGGTTCTTCCAACCTGGGTTATAATAGTTTGAATATGAGTTATTCTGCTTGTTGGTTATGGTGTTCAAATTTTTTAATGATACTTGAGAATCTACCATTTGGCCTAATGAATTCTCTTCAATCATTGCAATTGGTTGAGAAAAAATCATTCCAATTTGTTCTAACTTCCTTGAAATTACAGCTACTTGATTTGCTAATATTGCAAAAGCATTAGATTCATGAATATTGACTACCTTCATAGGATTTACTCTTTCATAAGGACATTGAAAATTATTAGTAGTCATCTCTTCAATTAAAGTATAAATGTCATAAAATGGTTTTAACATTAATGAAACACCAGCAGTGGCATTGATAATAGATCTAAGAGATCCAACTAATCCATTATAAAAGGCTTGAATTATTAACTAATCTGGTATAGCATGGTGTGGACACTTTTTCAGTAGTTCCTTAAATCATTCCCATGTTTCATAAATAGATTCCCCTTCAAACTGACAAAAAGATGTAATATTATTTCTAAACTTCACAGTTTTTTATGGTTAAAAATATTTAATAAGGAATTTCTATGCTAAATTACCCCAAGTTCTAATAGATCGAGGTGCTAACAAATGTAACCATATCGTAGTCTTATCTCTCAGTGAGAAAGGAAAATGTATGAGACATTTAGCTTAATTTTATGCACCATCATATTTAGAAGTAGCACACAATTCTAGAAAATTGGCAAGATGTAAATTTGGATCTTTAGTTGGTGCTCCCCCAAACTGATTATTTGATACCATTTGGATAATATCAGGTTTAAGTTCAAATGAATTAGCCACTACAGCGGGTTTTTGAATACTACAATAAATTTTATCCACCATAGGATTTGCATAATCTCTTAAAGCTCTAAGCTCTTGATTTTGATTATTTTGGTTTCTCATTTCTTGAATTTTTTTATTTTTTCAATAATTTTCAATTTTTTTTTAATTTTTCTAACAGCTTTTTCTAATTTAGAATTGTAGGGCAAAAGTCCTGTGAAACTTAAACTATGCATGCATTATTACGAAACACATAAAATAAAAACACACAAACAAAAACTTTATATAAAAAACAAAACTACAATATTCCTATAATAAATCTAAAAAGTTTAAATAAGACTTTATGAAAATAGAAATTTACTAAGAATTTCTTTAAAAATTNCAGAAATTTACTTTCTAAGAATTTCTTTAAAAATTTTGCAATTTTCGTTAATTATCCTTGGCAACGGCTCCAAAAACATGATCCTAATTCTCTTTATATATGTTAATGCAATGTATGTGATTACATTCTTAATTTTCTTAATTATAATTCTTCCTCAACAACAGTGCTAAAAACTTAATCCCGATTCTCTTTATATATATTAATATGTATGTGATTATATTCTTAATTTCCTTAATTATAATTTTTACCCGACAACAACGCCAAAAACTTGATCCCAAGCAAAATTTAGGTAAAATCTTGAGTTGGAAGCAAAAAAGAATATTGTTATAATATTTAAATATGATATATTACGTAAGTATATGTATCATTATCAAGCAATATAAGACTTTTTGATTAAGTCCCAAATATCGAACCCACAGGGATAACAACAATATGCACAACTACAAAGCACAAGAAATTAGATAACAAATTCTACTTAGAAAAATATTCTAACTCAAACTCTAGATGCAATAATAGGAATGAAAGTTCGATTCTTTTCGTAATTTTTTATGTTTAAAAATAAAGTAAGAAAATAACTTAACTAGGTATTTGCAAGATGAAGGCAATAAAAATAAAATATTTTTTTCCTTATCATGAATCAGTAACAGGTATAAGAATTATATTATGGAAGTATTCTAATTATGTTGTGCCAAAAATGAGCAATAATATTCTTTACCCTTACTAGAGATGTTATAAGGAACATTGGCTAATATATAGTTTGAATAGTCTTAAAGATGGGTTAGGTAAGGAAGATACTAGCTCTCACTATAGATTTCCCTCTTCTCCCTCCACGTAGGGGCTAACTTCTTAAATCAAAACCTAAGACTATACATCAAATTGGGGGCTTTAGCCTTTTACTCTAAAGTCCTCTAATTCTACACCCTTCAAAGTTTTATTCCCAATTTATTTGCACTCAACCCAATGAACTATATCTCATCCATGAAATAAAATAAGATTATTACCATTTTTTTACTGATACAATGCCATCTTGTATCTTACATACTTTCACGACATGTATTAGCATCTTAATTGGCCAAATCAAGAAGTAAATGAAGTATAAGGTTTAAAATCATCACAACTTCTTCCAACATAAAAGACTAATACTTCACACAACTTCCATCTAATACTTATTTGCTTATCATTTTAAGGAAAAAAAAATAAAGAAAACTACTTAGAATTCATGGAGAAAATACAACCACACTTGAGTTTGAAAGTAGAAATCATGCACACAAACAATGAGTCTAAATTAAAACCAAATGTAGTCACAAAGATAAGAACTTATCTCAAAATCCTCTCAACCAAAGTGTTAAAGTTCATTTGAATCTCTTTCTTAACTTGCAATACAAACTAAAACTTAAAATAAAAAAAAAATTAGGCTGCGTCGGCGTGTGGTGGTTGGCTCTGGATCCGTCTCCTTCCTCTTCAATCCAAGTCTTCTTTTTATAATTTTCCAAAAGGTGCCTTAGTGTATCTTCAAAATGTGTCCTCATCTTCTAGAATTTTCCTCCTTTCAAAAGTCAATTCAATGAATTCTTGTGTCCATTAACTATTTCTCATGTTTTCATTAAGGGTTGCTTCATACATCTCTTTAAAAATTCATCCAAATTCAATGAATTGTCAAATAACTACTTCTAGTGCTTAAACATGGGGTACCTGGCACTTAGGCATGGCTCTCTCTATTTAACTGGTGCATAAGCGTAAGTCCTGGGCGTTTAGGCGCCTCATTTCATTTTCACACCTTCTTCATATTTGCTCCAAATTTGATCATTTTTCACTCCTTTCACTATTTTTTTATCCATTTGATTTTACTTAAAAGTAAAACACACAAACACCTTTCATTAAAGCACAATATCTTAAAAATAGGTATAAATATGTGTACTAAAGACTATATATTTTAGGTGTATCACTGAGTAGATTCTTGCCTCTCATTTTCAGATTACCCATTTTTCCCTCTATATAGGACCTACTAGGGACCCTTAGATCCAAACTCAAAATCAAATTGACAAAATAATCTAGCATGTCAGCCTTGAAACATCAATTATACGTCCATTAAGACTTATCTATCTATCTATTTGCACTTCCCCTCGAAATCATAGCCCTCCTGGGTCATTATGTTCACAATGGATTTTAACATCACAAATAACCATTTTATAAATTCAATGAAGAATAAGTGAAAATATCATTATAATTTTATAAAATAAAAAGATTAAGTCAATCACATTTTTCTTGAGTATGTCCCATATGCAAGGAGATAGAAAGAAAAACTACTCAGAATTCATGGAGATAAAATAAATACATATGATTTGTATTGAAAGTCAAGTCTTAGCAACAATAACTAAAACACAAATACAAATTACTTATCTAATGTCTTCTCCCCAAGCAATTCTTGAAGTCTACTTCAAGCAATCTCCAAACTCTTCTTACACATTCAAAGACTCATAAATATGAACTCACACCCCCTCTCTAAACACACACTAAAACTCATGCCAAAAGCCTTCTAAAAACCACTTGAAAACTCCTCTTTTTTATTCAGCCCTTGCTCCCTTTAAATATACCTCTGAAAATAACCAAGGGTCACTTCAAGTACCCCTTCAAAATTCAGCCAAATTTAATGCATCTTCTAGCCACTCAGGGGCGCTACGGTGCGCATCACATCGAATAGTCGACGCTATGGCGCCCATCACGTTGAATAACCGGTGCTATGTCACCAAGGGCTAGTTTTATGGTGCCACATGATGTTGTGTCATTTTGCTCCATTTTGCCCGTATTTTCTCTAAAGATCCATTCCTTGTACCTGAAACCAAAAATATGCAAAAATCTTCCTTAAAAGGGAAGTATCATAAAAAATGTGCATAAAATGAACTATAATTGAATATTAAAAATAGGTCACTTAAGGTGTATCCAATACTTTGGTCTTACGAGCCATTTCAAGCAATAACAATAAAAATCTTGTCGAAAAGAGACTAAAGAACTAATGTAAATGCACACAATATGCAAGTTAAAAGCTTTAATCAACTATCCCTACAAAGAACTTCTCGTTCTCTGATTACTCATAAAATCAAAAAGTTTCCCTAATGAATAAAGAAATGCAAGGCTATTATTTATAATTTTACCTTTGGAAGAGGAATTCTAAATTCCAATGCCTCAAGAATAATTCTAAATTTAAGAGAAAGAGGAACCCTGAGTATCGCTCTTGATTCACCAGAGAAGATTCAGGGAAAAATTTTGTGCAAAAATGACCTAAACTAAAGTTTTTGGGCCAATTTTTGGGAAGCAGATGATCCGGCGCCTAGGCACTATCATGTGGATTCCAAGCTGCTCAGGTGTAGCACCATGGCGCCAAGTTATTGGAGCCTAGGCCCTAGTTCACATGTTAGCATTTTGTTGTCAGGTGCGTCTAAGCCTTGGCGCTCTTTCTGAATTTGGTTTAAATAATTTAATTTGCATACATCCATCTTCCTTAAGTCTTAAATCACAATGAGAAACATAAAAACTCAATAAATCAATGAAATGGAATCTTCCGCCTTCTCATCTCACCTCCCTTCTTTACTTCTAGTTTCTAATAGAATCTCCTTCGAAAGAGGTATTGGGTGCTTTTAGATATTTTATTAGGGTCAAACCTAAAGCAAAATTTCTCCTGATATATTAGCTTATGTGTAGTCAACCATATGTATTTTCTCATCCCCAAAAATATGTACCTCTAGTAGTAAATAAGAATATGGGCAAGATCATTCTCATGTTCATCTATAAGCTAGTTTATTCGACCCACCTGATGATTAATATGGTCAGATAAAGGAAGTAATAGAATTGAGATGGACCTGTTCTATGTCCAAAATCCATTTATCTACAGTGATTTGTTATTTTAAATTGAGAATTAAGATGTTGTGTACTAATTAATCCAACTACAACTGGAGAACAAACACAAGTCTAATCGCAACGAGAAGCTAGGGAATCCCCACTCTCATGACTTACTAAAATCAAAGCATTTTATCACAAACCTAAACATCTCAAATAGCAGCAAACAATCAAATCCACAGCAAATAATAACACAACACAGTATAAACTCAAATAGACACACATATACATACCTTGGTTTGCCTCCCAAGAAGCGTTTGGTTAAACGTCGTCAGCTTGACGAATCCAAATTCTTACTCATGTTGACCCAGAATTAAAACTTCATTAATTATAAACTTATTTCCACCTTTGTAATGCTTAAGACTTTGTCTGTTAACTTTAAATATCCTACCACATTTAGGATCTTTAATGTTGATTGCACCAAAAAACAAAAATTTAATTACAATTTATGACTCAGACCACCTAGACTTAAGTTTTCTTGGAAATAATTTCAATCTAGTATTGTATAGTAAAACCTCTTATCCAAGTTCAAAATCATTCCTAAAAATTTTTAGATCATGCCAATTTTTCAACTTTTCCTTATAAATTTTTACATTTTCATAAGATTCTTGTATAATTTCATTGAGTATACTTAACTGCAATAATCACTTATCACCAGCATCTTTTAAGTTATAATTAAATTTTTGAACGGTCCAATAAGCTTTATGTTCTAATTCTACTGGCAAATGACAAGCTTTTCCAAAATGAGACTATAAGAATACATTCCTATAAAAGTTTTGTAGGTAGTCCCTTAAGCCCATATACAGACCAATCCTTTCTACTATGATTGATAGTTTGTTCTAAAATTTTCTTGATCTCTTGTTAGATACCTCAGCTAAATTACTAGTTTCAGGATGATAAGTTATGATTATTCTATGTTTAATTCCATATTTAACAACTAGTTTTTCATTTTTTATTATTTTTAAAATTGCTTCCTCCATCACGAATGGTCACTCTAGGCATGTCAAATCTACTAAAAATATTCTTCTTTAAAAATTTAGCTACACTTTGAGCATCATAGTCTGGAAGAGCTACTGCCTCAATCCATTTTGAGACATAGTTCACAGCTATTAAAATATATAAGTTTCCAAAATATGGTATAATTTGTTTCATAAAATCTAAGCTCCAAACATAAAAAATCAATGTTTCTAAAGTAAGGTTTAGGGGCATCTCATTTCACTTAGGTATATTACCTACTCTTTGGCATCTATCATAAGTTTTAATATATAAATTTAAATCCCTAAATACAGTAGGCCAATAAAATCCAGATTGTAAAATCTTAAATGTTGTTTTATCAACATCAAAGTGTCTCTCAAACTCAGAATCATGACACTTTTGAATAATTTTGTGTGTTTCTTCTAAAAGTACACATCTTCTGATAACTTAATTTTTACATGTTTTATATAAATATGGGTCATCCCAAAATTAATAGCTAGCATAATGAATAATTTTTTTTTGTTGATGGTATGTTAATACATAGGGTATAATATCACTAATAATAAAATTCACTATGTCAGCATACCACAAAATGCACCACTCAATAACAGTATACAGTTGTTCATCAGGGAAACTTTCATTAATTTTATCTTCATAAGTATAATAATTTGACTGATCTAAGCTAGATAAAGGGCAAGCAATTTGATTATCTTATTCTCTCATATCCACTACTTCAATATCAAATTCCTTAGAAGGACCCATCTAATTAATTTTGGTTTAGCATCCTTCTTGGACATTAAATATATAATAATGGAATGATCAGCATGAATAGTACATTTAGTTCCAATTAAATAAGATTTAAATTTATCTAAAGCATATACTATTTCCAATAATTCATTCTCAATCATAGTGTAATTAATTTGAGCTTCATTAAGGGTTTTACTGGCATAATATATCATTTTAAATATTTTATCATGTCTGTGTCTTAACACTACTCTAATAGCATAATCACTCACATCACACAATAACTTAAATAACTTCCCCCAATCAGGTGAGACTATTATAGGAGCGGTGACTAATTTTTCTTTTAATATATTAAAGGCATTTAGGTCATCTTGATCAAAGTTAACTGGGCATCTAAAGATGGCATAAAGGCTTGGAAATTTTTTAGCAATCTTTTATGTATCGCCTATAAAGCCTAGCATGTCCTAGAAA
Source organism: Phalaenopsis hybrid cultivar (assembly GCA_002079205.1). Taxonomy (NCBI): domain Eukaryota; kingdom Viridiplantae; phylum Streptophyta; class Magnoliopsida; order Asparagales; family Orchidaceae; genus Phalaenopsis; species Phalaenopsis hybrid cultivar. Next base: position 63,611 of record JXCR01132185.1, read on the forward strand.
ACTTCTATCCCACTTATAATGGTAGGTGGAGGTAGTTTTGCAGTTGCTTAAATCTTTACTGGGTCCCCTTTCATGTTATTTTCATATATTTTACATCCTAGAACAAGTCCTCTGCCACCATGAATTGACATTTTTCTCAATTGAGAACAAGATTAGTCTCTTCATAGCATTTTAGTATCTTTGTTAAATGATTTAAACATGAATAAAACTAGGTTCCAAACACGGAAAAATCATCCATGAAAATTTCTATCCCTTTTTCAATCAAGTCACAGAAAATAGACATCATACACCTTTGAAAAATGTCAGGTACATTAAATAACTTAAAAGACATTCTTCTAAAAGCAAAATTCCTATAAAAGCTTGTAAACATATTCTTGTCTTGAATCTCAGAGGCTATAGTTATTTGATGATATCCAAAATGTCTATCTAAAAAGCAAAAGTGATGGTGACCAACTATCCTATCCAATATTTGATCCAGAAAGGGTAAGGAAAAGTGAACTTTCCAAGTGGTTAAATTCAATTTTCTATAGTTAATACAAATTCACCACCCATTTATATGACTGTTAGGAATTAATTTATTTTGTTCATTTATAGATATTGTCACTCCCCTTATTCTTAGGAACAAAGTGAATAGAACTAACCCAAGCACTAGCTGTTATAGGATAAATAATACCTGCATTTATTCAATTTAATATCTCCTTTTGAACAACCTCTCTCATAATTATATTTAATCTTTTTTTAGGATATGCCTGTGGTTTATGATTATCTTCCATCATGATCTTATGCATACAAATAGAGGGACTAATTCCCTTAATATCTGTTAAGGTCCACCTGAAAGCTTTCTTATAATTCCTCAGAATTTCCATTAGTTTTTTNCACCTATCTTGAGGAATAGATGTATTACTTGATAATAAAACTCGATTAAATAAACTAAGGCATTTATGACATCCGTTTTGGTGTACAAAACCTTTTATGTTGACCTAAAAGTTCCCTTATCTAATATGGAAGATTAAATAGTGTTTATAATAAGTTGGGTTCCAAAATTTCCTATAGAGGCAAGTCTCAATAGTTAATTACATCTTAAGTGACCAAAGTCACTTAAGAATACTCTCGATTCAGATCAGTGATTTTGCTCTCATGAATTTCAAAGTTTAAGGTTTTCAAGCTTGGACATTGGAAGTTCAAAAGAGAATGGATCAAATGGGAATACTTATTTGCAGAATCTAAAGGAATGAAAGGTAGATGTCACTGATACGAGGGAAACCTCGGTGACTTCTCAAACTATCCTACTATTTGGCTTTAATTTTGAGAAAATATTATTTGATGTTTTATCCTGCCAATTTTTTTATTTAGGGCTTACAATTGCATGACACGATCATAAAAATTGTCTGGAAGATAAAAGATTTTATGTCGTAATGAATTATGACCTCGGATTCTAAAGCAAGTTATGTCTTAGATTGCACAATATGACTGTGCAAAAGCTTAAAGATAAATTTAGGATTATGTCGTACTAAATGGGCTACCTCAAAGTTCTATGAATTTTTATTCATTTCTAAGGAAAGATTTGTTGTTGTTGACCAGTCTTGTTATTATAGATCGTCATTTGTCCAATTGCATCATGCTTTGAGCTTCTTGTTGCACCAACTCTGGGGTCTTCGGGTTTAAGGTTTAACAATTTCTACATTAAGTTTTGTTATTGTTCAAGTTTTGTTTTCTTTTTTTGAGGGGGTATTAAATTTGATTAGAGTGACACGGGTTTGGATCCCACAGTTCCCTCATTCTATTACTGCTATTTTCTTTTAAATTTACTGAAGTTATTAAGCTCATTTAAACTGGAGATCTCGTTAGCAACTGTAAATTACCTCATCCGAGGGACTCCTGTAAATTCAAAAGGACGTATTATTTTTGTGCATTATATGAAAGTTTTGTTTATTTTTTATTCTCATCTGAAGGACTTCTGTAAATTCAAAAGGATGAATTATGTTTGTGCATTATATGAAAGCGTTGTTTATTTTTTATTTAAAGTGTAATTTTGTTTACTTTTTTTGTTTTTGTTTTTTTTTCAATTTTTTTTAATTCGATTTTTGCATGCAAGTTAGAAAAATGTGGGTAAGAAATTTAGTAAAGTAAAGAAAAGATTACAATACATAAAATGTAAATGCGTACTGGTATCTTCTCGTTGCCTTCACTGAAATGTTAGCATTCATATTAATTCATATATTTTAAAGCGCAAGGTAAGAACAAATACTACGTAGTAGTGAAGCCTTAATGATTTAAATTCAAAAGAGACCCCAATTCATAACTTGGTGGGTCCCTAGAGGTTTTAATGATGATTTTCTTAAACAAAGCATAATAGATTCAATTGTTCTTCAAAATATCCAAAAGATTGTAAAGGTGTTCATAGGATACCTTAGACAACCTTTAAAGTCTTTCGAATCATTTCGAGTTCATTTGAACTTATTATGTTGTTGAATAGAACACCCCAAAGTTCATTAGGTTTAAGTCATGCTTGGTTTTATATCTCAATTAACCCATGAGAGAAGGGATAAGCAAGTTTGAGCTTGTAGTGTTTGAAGGGAATTAATTATGATTTATTTTCCAACTATCATTAGATTAAACTTAGCTCATTACAAAGCTCTTAAGTCATTAGGGGTGGATGTGTAATTTTAGAAAAGGCCATATTAGGAACATTTATCCATATTAAAAGATCAACTTATAGCTCAACCATTTGTTTGGGACTCTAGGTTAGTAAGTTACTGAATTCCCGACTTATGTCTCAAACATTTAGATCATTCAAATTGGTTTCTTCTTCCAATGTTTAACAAATTGGATTATTATAGTTATACCATTATTTTCTAAAACTAAAGGTAGGTTGGTTTCTAACTCTTACCCTCATGTTCCAATCACCTTAGAATGCTGCTTAGGATCAAATATTACCCTTTAAGCCCTTAGCTCATCCTAAATCTTAATTAGGGGCGAAAAGGTGGAAATTATAGTTTTGCCCCTAAGGCTCCTATCTTCATAAGTTTTTTAAATTTATTTATATGGGACTAAAAATTTGCTGATCTATCTCTCATGGGTTAATTGAAATGTCAAAGAAGAAATCATATTTTTCATACCTTTATTTTATTTTTTATAATTATTTTAATCCAAAATTAAGAATTTCCAAAGTTAATTCACTTAATCAACCAAGATAAACTTTATCTTCTTAAGCAAATTACTAGAAGTTCACCTATGTTAACGGACAACTTGGTTCAAATTTCATGAATTTTTTAATTATATTTTAATTTTTATAATTATTTGTTTATTTTTGTGGTTAATTAAATATAAAATATAACTTAATTTCAAAACTTTATTTTTTTTATTTTTCTTTAGTCTCTCTGAGTTCAGTTAACTTAGAGAGACAAACTTTTCATTTTTGTGATTTTTATTTTATTTATTGTAATTATTTTAATGCAAAATTAAGGAAAATACATTTTGAGCATTTAAAAATATATAACTATATTAAGACAATTAGGAAAAATATTAAGTGGTCTTAAGTGGTCAGGGAACAATTTGTGACATTTTAGTGCATTTTGGTGTTATTGTGATTTTTAATTATTTTAATTATTCTTAAATTATAAATTAGCTCGAAAATGAAATTTTTATTTTGACATCAATTTTATTTTTCTTGGATGTCCCTAGTCATAAGAAACACTCCAAACCGCTTTTTTATAATTTTCTAAATTTTATTTTAATTTTTATAATTATTTTAATGCAAAATTCTTATTTACATACAAAAATACACTTTTGTGACCAAACTAATTCATATTTATTTCAAATATTTACAGATGTTTCGCATGACCATTATCTTCAATGTGGATCAATTTTTATGATGTTTTGGATTATATTTTTATTTATTTTTTTATGGATTTTAATGACTTAAATTAGGAAATTATATTTTAAAGACATTTAAACTTAGGTTTTATTTTTCTTATGCTTCTTTGACCACAGTGAACCTATAAAAACAAACCTCATATTTTTCTGAATTTTATTTTAATTTATATAATTATTTTTAAGAGAAAGGGTGTCTTAACTTTAAAAATTAGGGTTTACCATGTCAGGGTGTTCTTTGACTTTGGAAAAATCAGAGAACACTCATAATCACAGAGAGAACAAACCCTCTAAATTTCAAATTATGGTGATCAACATTTAATTATTTATGATTTAAAAAAGGTTTAGAGTATTTAATTAATTTGAAAATAAATATAAGGCAAATGATTTTTATTTTTGGTCTACATGATTCTCTTCTATTCATTGAGCACAGATGTATTGTTAAAATTTTTATTTTATGATTTTACTACACCAAGTTATGAATTTTTAAATTTTCTGAATTATTTAAATCATTTAAAAGCCTATTTTCCTACTTATCCAACTCAGCGCCAGCGTAACAAAAGACCCGTCGAAGCTCCATGCGAGGACCTTCCATTTGATGTCGCCTTCTGAGTCAGCGCCTCGTTAGCCCACTTTTACCTCTCCAAGCTTGTTCGACGCCATCTGATCTGTTGATTTGATACACGCGCAAATGGATGGCATCTGTTCATCTTCCCCATCTGACCTAAACTAAGAACCACACATTTTCTAAACTTAAGATCTCTCTCAATACTCTACCAAATCGCATGGGTTTGATCATATAGCATCATCTAGTTGAGATGAACATATCCATATGGTTGAAAGCATATGAAATTAAACTAATCTTCCCAATTAATGAAATAGAGCACAATTTTAGAGTTTGTAATATATACCTTTTCTCAAGAAGTGAGGCCTTGACATGGTTGGTTGTTGACGTTCGTTGTGACGTCATGAAGCTCGTCCAACTATCAATTTGAGCTGGTGCAAAGTCTCTGTAAGATTTCAACCAAGGGGTGATCGGTGTTTGGTCTAGAAGTGGGTTAAAGTGCTTGGGAGAGAGGGTTTTTGATGGGGAACTTCCTCGTTTCATATGAAGAAGCTTTTGGAACAATCAATTCTAAGGTTCGTGGAGTTTGGTGGAGTGACCCTTGGTCCATGGCTCAAAATTTGGCTCTTGGCTGATTCGATTAACATCCTAGGAGGCTAATCAAGGCAAGAGAAGATTAGGTTTGGTTAATTTCAAGGGTTTGTGTTAATTTAGATTTTAAGTTCAAATTTGGGTTTGGGCTAAAAATTGGATTTGGGCTTAGCTATGGGAATTGGGTTGGTTATGGGGTTCAATTTGATGAAATTTAGGGGGTACGGTCAAATTGGGGATTTTAGCTTAAAATTGAAATTATGGTTTCAATTGGGCTCCAAATTGGTGTATATTGGGATTGAATAAGTTGATGTACAATTTGGGTTTGAAATTAAGTGTCAGTTTGCGGCAGCTTATAAGTGCGAACGGCGTTTTCAAAATGTCGTTGTATCGTTTGGTTCACGCGTTTCATCAGCTTATTTGAAACTACGTTTGAGTTTTTACATTAAACGCAGGCCACGGGCTGCGGCCGGCTCGCGGGCCGCGTTTTAGGATAAGCAGCTTATCCTGAAATGCACAAGCTACCCCAAACGGACCCTAAGTGAAATTGAAATAATTTCGTAGAAATTGGGATTGATTTGGGGAATTTGGTAAGTTAGGGGCAATATTGGGATTTTGGTCAAAATTGGTCAATTTGGCCAAATTTGGCAAATTTAGGGCAATTGGGCAATGTAGGGAAGTTTTGAATGATCTTTGGGATGAAATTGGGTGGAATTACGGTTTTAGCAATTTTTTTGGTATGAGGGGTATTTTGGTAATTTTGGCAAAGTTAGGAGGTATTTTGGGATTTTTGGGGAAAATGGGGCATTTTGGTTATTTTAATTGATTTGGAGTAGTTTGATATGATTTTTGAAGAGAATTTGAAGATTTGGGTCACTTTTGGAAATTCAGGGTTCTAGGGGCATTTTGGTAATTTTGCATAAGTTAGGGGCTATAAGGCCAAAATTGAGTGTTTAGGTGGAATTGAATGCCAATAAACATGTCAATCATGATGATTATCTTATTTGAGCCATGAAACCAAGGGGAAGCCCATTTTGGCTCCTCTATGTGTTGGTCCTAGCTACCCTAGCCAAAGGGCTAAGAGCTTGTAAACCACCCACATGAGTTTTCAAAAGAGCAAAGGGAAATGGGTGTAATGGGTGTAATTTTAGGGTTTTAAGACAAGTGGAGAGTCTTAATGTGCATAAGTGTGTGAGAGACCAAACCCTAGCCACCCAGGGTTTCCTTAAGTTCAATAATCTTATGGGGACTCCTAGCTACCCTAGCCAAAAGGTTAAGAGCTTTTTGACACCCTCATGAGTTTCCAAAAGAGCAAAGGGAAATGGGTGTAATGGGTGTAATTCTAGGGTTTTAGGATAAGTGGGGAATCGTAATGTGCATGAGTGTGTGAGAGACAAAACCCTAGCCACCCATGGTTGCCCTAAGTTCAATAATCCTATGGGGACTCATCCTTGAATCCATGTTGGTCACAAACTTCCAAGTGTCAGAGGTTTATTACCATCCATGTATGGTTTAGGAGGTGGTTAGAATTTCTATGAAGGTGAGTTTCATCTCTAGTATTCTAGGATAGTCAAAAAGAAAGTCTTATTACTAGATCTTAAGTACCAAGAAGAAAAGTAGACCTCACCAAAAAGGAGGCCAACAGTTTCTTAATAGAATGAATAAAAGGTTTACTATTTCTTATTGTACTTAAAATTTCAAACATTTCTTGAACAAATTTTGAATCTTCAGCAGATAAGATCTCCAGCTCATCTTGAAAATCCATGTCTTTTTCATCATCTAACTCATGTTCTTCTAATTTAACTTCATATATTTTTTTTTGGAAATGACTATTACACAAATAATCAATTAAATCCATCAAAAACACGCATCTTCATTTCCTTTAGCATAATATTTCATATATTTTAAGACATTAAATGTAATTTCTTGATCATTAACTCTCATAGTTAATTCGTTTTTTGTTAAAGCATATGCACTCTTTAAGTTTCTTGAGTCTTGATTTGACTCCTAGAGCACATTAGAAAATTATGTAATTTCTAGCAAAAAAAGTATATATTGTTTGAAATAATAATGCCTTTTGACACCCAATCTAGTCTTCAGTTGATCTATTGAATTTGATTCCTTGTTGGCAGCATACGGAGGAGCCCAGAACTTGGCTCAAGTCCCCTCAGTTTGCCCTCAATAGCTTGGTTTCAATTGTATTCTTTATGTTACGTCCTAAGTTTGGATTGAAGTCAGTCATCCGGTGTAAGTCAAGTGTTGTCGAGGTTCCATTTGTCGGCTTCTTCTAGGGAAGTTCTCTGATCATGAGGAGTCGACGATACGTTTCAAGGTTAGTTCTTTCCTTTTAGCAAACACCTCATGAAAGATAATGAAAACATGATTTTTCTACTCCTGGATCTACAAATGGGTAAACTCCTTGATGTAATTTGTGTTGGGAGTGTCTTTATGGTGAGTCTCACTTACTTGATTTTGTTCTTTTTCTTGTTAATGACATGCTCCACACTCACTGTACCTTTCATGATGTTGAATCCAAATTTATCTCAAAGGTACACTCAAGGGATTTGAGCATTTGTACTAGTTAAAAAAGGATAGAAAGAGAGAAATGAGATAGAAAAGAGAAGAGTGCACAATGACTTGTGACCCTTTTTCTAGAAACAAATACTTTTGGTACATGACGAGGGGAAAAGCCAAAAGTCCTATTACATGAAATGACATCTCTATTTATAGGATAGATAATGCAATGAAGAAAAATTACATTTCTAACCCCACTCTAAATATGATTGTATATGTTATTCTAGGAATCATTCCTAGAGCCTTGTTGTCCTCTAGCTCGATTAATAGAGGTCGAAGAAGCAAAAATCTTAGTATTGTTGGTCGGCCTGAAAGATGGTGGCCAATGGTCAATCATTTCTTCTGGTAAGGGAAGTCGACTGGACTAGTGAATATATTTGACAAGACTGGTCTGATCGACTGGTATTATCCAATTTGTTGCATTGAATCAATCGCCAATCTTCAGTTCTTTTTGAAAGAATTTATGAGAGAAAATTCCTGTCAGCTGAGTAAAATTACATCCTCAAAGGATTTGGGTGTGTATTGTTAAGTTGGTTCGGAAGTTATGTGGCTGGCATCAGCCGATCAATTCTTTTATGTCGTCAGATTTCTTTGCAATCGGTCTAGCTTTATGCATTCTTTCTTGAGCTATAAAATTACCTCGATATTCGTGCTAACACAATTTTTGTATGCAATATCATTTTCTATAGACCTGGTTTCCTACTTGTCACTTCATATTCTCAACATTCAGTACTACATGTCCTTAAAGATAATAATTGACAAATGATTGAGGACATATGTCCTATGTGGTAAGAGTTTAGT
>JXCR01132187.1:0-21846 GCA_002079205.1 Phalaenopsis hybrid cultivar
GTTTTATACTTGTATCATTAGGGTATAAAAATTTCTGTTAGCAGTTATTTTAATTTTCATTCATGTTTATATATATTCAATGCTTAACTGTTTAATTTGTTAAAAATTTTAGTTTGTGGGGATGAAAAATATTTTTAAGAACTTGAATTTTATTTGTTCTCAAATGAACTACAAGTGAATTTGATTTGAAAAGAAAAATTGATCATGTATATGAAGTTATATTATGTAAGTAAAATTCGATTTTAGAAATGAGTAAGAGAATTTAGTTGAAATTTTGAGTAACGAGGAAGAACTTTAAGTTAAAATGATTAATATAAGTAACTATCTTTAGTAAGAAACATTATATTTTTGAAAATATTAGAAATTTAGACTTTTATTTTTAATGCATAATTTTTTTTTATTAAAAAAATTTTGCAAAGCTATTATTATATCTATAAGTAAAAGTTTTGTATTAAGACTTTCTTTAGGAAAGGAAAAGTAGAATTCAAAATTGTTAAAGACATATCCAGATATAGTAATCCTTAGCTAAAAAAAAAGGAAAAAAGAAAAGAAAAAGAAAAAAGAAAAGAAAAAAAAAGAAGATGAAGAAAAAGTGAGGGAGGAGAAGCTTGAGGATTAGTGTCTAATCAAAAATTGGTTCTACATTTGATCTTTTTAAAGTATAAGACTTGAGAAAATCTTAAGCTTATAGATATAATATAGTAAGTAAAATTATTCTTAATAAAATTTTTTAAGTGGATATAATAAAAGAACTAAATTCTAAATTTGGAAGACTTACAATAATTCTGAATTAGATAGGAACTCATATTTTCATCTTTCTTAACATTAAAAATTTTTAAACTTTAAGTTGGTCTCATTTACTGAATATTTTTTCTAATTTGGACTACTATATTTCTAAATCTAAATTTTAGTAACTCATAAAGAAACTCATATACATATCATACATATTTAATTTTTAAAGATTGAAGTGTTAATTGAGGATAAGTAACATTTTAACTTTGGGGATTTTGATACGCCTAAAATATATAGTGTTTTTAGACACATTTTTATACCTTTTTTTGAGATATTACACTTTAATGGAAGGTATTTTTGTGTTTTTGTTTCAAGTATAGGTAAAAAGGTGAAAAATGCTTAAAGAAGTGAAAAAGGATCAAATTTGGAGCAAATATGTGAAAAATGTGCAAAAGTGATTTGGCTCCTAAGCGCCAGATCCGACTCTTAAGCACCAGTTAAATAGAGAAGGACACGCTTAAGCACCAGAGGCCTCGCGCTTAAGCGCCAATGGCAGTTATTGGATGAGTAAATTCAGTTTTTTGCGAATTTTTAAGAGGTTTTTGAGGCACCTATTGGCTTAATAGGTGGTTACAACCACCATGGATGAAAATTATTGCGAAAGGATACATCTCTTGGGGAAATACATCGAATCAAGACACATTTTGAAGAGATACCAAGACACCTTTTGGAGAATTAGAAAAGAAGGAAGATTGAGACTTTGAAAGGGGTCATGAAAGTACTGGGAAAGTTTTGAAAGTTCTAAAATTGGGGAGTTTGTTTGAGAGATTTTCAGGCACCACATATTTATCTTTTTTATTTTAGTTTTATATTGAGAGTGTTGTAAAAGAGAAGAGATTCAAAGGAACTTCAAGAGTTTGGTGGAGGACTTGAGATAAGTTTTTATCTTTTGTTTTAGTCTGCTTTTGGTTTTAATTGAGACTTGTTGTTGGTTTGACAATGATTTCTACTTTTAAACTAAGGTGTGGTTTTGTTTTCTCCATGGATTTTGAGTAGTTTTCTTTATCTTTATTCTTAAAATGATAAGTAATTAAGTGTTGGATGGAAGTTGTGGAGAGTATTGATCTTTAATGTTGGAAGAAGTTGTGATGATTTAAATCCATGTACTTCACTTACTTTTTGATTTGGCCAATCCAGATATTAAAATTTGTTGTGAGAACATGTATGACCTGGGCTGGTATTTTCTAGTCAACAATTGGAAAGAATCACATGAGGTTGTATGAATGAGAATGTAGTTCATATGATTGAGTGCAAATAAATAGGAAAATATTCATTGAAGGGTGTAGAGTTAGAGGACTTTAAAGTGACAGGTTAAAGCCCCTAACTTGGTTTATTATGTTAGATTCTGATACGAGATGTTAGCCCCAAGGTGGAGGGAATCGAGGGAACTCTAGAGTGAGAGCTAGTATCTTCCCTGCCTAGGCGGTCTTTAGAACTATTCAAACTTTAAATTAGCCAATGTTCTTTATAACATCTCTAGTAAGGGTAAAAAATATTATTGCTCCTATTTGGCACAACACAATATGCATACTTCCACAACAGAATTCCTATACTTATTACTGATTCATGATAACGAGAAAGATATTTTCATATTTAGTGTTTTTCTTCTATAAAAACTCAAGTTATCTTTTTAAGTTTGTTATATTTTTGACAAAATATTAAAATTACCAAAAATATTTAAACTTTCTTTACTGCGAAAATGTCTTTAGTTTAAATATTTGTCTTTTTAAAAATAGAATGTTTTCCAAAAAGTGCATATTGCTTATCTTCTCTGTGGGTTTGATATTCAAGTCCTAATCAAAAAGTCCTATATTACTTGATAATGAGACGTATACTTGCATAGTATCCCAATATATACTAATTAAAAGTTAAATTCTTATTTTTCTTCAAGATAAAGTTTTTGGTTTTGTTGTGAAATAAGGAAATATAAGTGAAAAATATAATCAAAATTATTTTTATATTGTTGCATATAAGCAGTTTTGGGATTAGCAAGCTTTGGATCAAGTGCGGTTGTTGTAGCACATTATCAAAATGAAGCCAGAAGTCAACTTATAGAGCCCAAGCAAAATTCCAAGAAAGTGCCCAATTAATAGCCCATTCATGGCACATTACAAGAGCCATATCAAGAAGAAATATTTGAATTTATATTTTATTATTTATATTTAAATTTTAGTTTATAGAATGTTTGAATTATTAAATTTGGATGCTTTTATAACTGATCATAAAAAATAATAAATTAGGAAGGTGGTTAGCAACTTCTTTCATTAATGACCATCTATCACTCTTCAAAATTTACTCCATTTTTTGTAGACTATTTATCATTATAATCCCCATAAATAGGACTAAATTGTTATAATTTGGATCAATTGTTGAATGAAATATTTGAGTGATGTTTTCTCTTTTATTGCTTGGTGCTTAGTGGTTCCATGTGTTGCCTTTTCTTTAATGAGATTAAGTATTTATCTTTGATTTTTATCCTAAAAAACACGTGCTCTAAAAATTTTCATCACAAACCATCCACATCCTAAGCTTCTTATAATATCAAAAAACCAACAACCAAAGCCACATAGCCATTTCAAACCCTCTTTATAGCTCGTGATCAACCAAGAGCATATTAAGACATAGTCTTTTTCTCTAACCTTTAACACCATTTTAAACCCATCAATACCCACCCATATACTCCATATCATAAGTACACATTCTAAGCTAGCCATTAATAATAATTTCTAACAATTTACCCATTATTAACCTACTTTTTCAAAGAGATATATCAAATTAGCACATTCTAGCCTAATCCATACTAGTTTTGGTACTTTATCCACCATTCTCTCCTAAATATTTTAACATTCTACTTAAACCTCCACATCACATCTTCAGACCTAAAAAAAACATTAATAGCAAAACTAACTGGTGCCTAGGCACCAGGATGCGGTGTTTAGGCACTGGTTTCTATGTAAATTGGCGCTTAGGCACTAGATCAAAAATATTTTCCTTAACCCAATTTGTTCCTTTTTTATCCGTTTTCACTCTAATTTGACCTGGTTTTTTTCCTGGTATGCCAACACCCAAAAACAAAAAAAAATACTTTCCATTAAAGTGCAATATCATAAAAAATTAAGTGCAAAAATATTGGAGAAAAATGCACCTTCAACGAATGTCAATTATAAAGGCTTGTTTAACTTGGCTTGGATTTATGAAGCTCAAGTACAATTTTTTATGGGCATTAGAGTACATTGGGACCATCTTAGAACCCATTATTTAATAGAGAGATTTTTTTGGCTCATATGACTTTTAATAGGTCACCTTTTGTCATTTGGTCAAATTGAGTTAACCAAAAACCAAAATGAATTAAAACTTTTAAATACCTTTAAATTTAATTACATTTAATTGGTTTAGTTTGTTTAATAAGGATCAATTTGAGTAAAATAACTCATTTGGTTAAGTAAGGTTGACCTACTTGGATGACATATAATTTCATTACATTCGTTAAAAAATAAAAAAAACTGTGGAGTAAGTTTAAATTTGGACAAGTATGCCTGATGGTGCCGCTTACTCTCTCAATTAATTGAAGGTATTTGGCTCATGAGAGAGGCCCAAATGAGTCTGAAGCTCTCTAAGATGAATCCTAAAATGTTAGGGAGATATAGATTTACTAATCTTATGGTTGCATTTAGCCTGGCGTTAGGGAGGTATAGATCAAATTTGGGAATAGAGATATGGGTTTTGATTTTGGATTAATATATAATCTGGCATAAAAGGTTTATTACTGATAAAAAATAATGAAAGAAGGGGTCATAAAAAGTTAAAGGACTTCTTGGCGAGCTTTGGATCAAGTATGTTTGATGTAGCACATCATCAAAATGAAGCCAAAGGTCCACTTACAAGAGTCCAAGCAAAATCCCCAAAAAGTGCCCAATTAATAGCCCATTCAAGGCACATTACAAGAGCCAAATCAAGAAAAAATATTAGAATTTATATTTTATTATTTATATTTCAATTTTAGTTTCTAGAATGTTTAAATGATTAACTTATGAAGCTTTTATGATTGTTTATAAAAAAATAATAAATTAGGAATGTCGTTAGCAACTTCCTTCATTAAAGGCCACCTATCACCCTTCAAAAGTTACTCCACTTTTTATTGACTTTTTATCATTGTAATCCTTATAAATAGGACTAATATGTAATAATTTGGATCAATTGTTGAATGAAATATTTGAGTGAGGTTTTCTCTCTTGTTGCTTGGTGTTTGATGGCTTCATGTGTTGCCCTTTCTTTAGTGAGATTAAGTATTTATCTTTGATTTTCCTCTTAAAAAAAACGTGCTCTTAAAATATTCATTACACACCATCCACATCTTAAGCTTCTTATAATATCAAAAAACCAACAACTAAAACCACATATCCATTCCAAACCCCTCTTCATAGCTCTTGGACAAGCAAGAGCATATTAAGACCTAATCTTATTCCCTAACCCTAAACACCATTTTAAATCCATCCAACCCACCCATATACTCAAGATCATAAGTACACATTATAAGCTAGCCGATACACCTAAAATATATAGTATTTTTATACACATGTTTATGCATATTTTTGAGATATTACGCTTTAATGAAAGGTATTTGTGTGTTTTTATTTCACGTATAATTAAATGGATGAAAAATACTAAGATGAGTAAAAATGGTCAAATTTAGAGCCAAAATGAACTGGGCAATCTAAGTGCCTAGGACTGACGCCTAAGCGCCAGAGGCTTGCACCTAAGCGCCAGGTACCCTCGCTTAAGCAACAGAAGTAGTTATTTGATGATTCATTAAATTTAGAAAAAAATTTTGAAGAGGAATTTGAAGCAATCCTTATTAAAAATATGGGAAATATTCCATGAACACAAAAATTCATTCAATTGGCTTTTGAGGAGTCAACTTCTAGAAGGTTCATTGAATGGAGACAAATTTTGAAGGGACACCAAGGCACCTTTTTGGTTTTTATTAAAGAAGACTTGGATCATCAAGACAAGAGGCCAACCACCCATCAGATTTGATAACTATCATCCATCCAAGTAACTGCGGTCTCTGTCTCTGGCCACTTTCTTTTTATTTTGAGTGTTAGTTTGTATTGTGAGTGAAAAAAGAGAATTCAAAGGAACTTCAAGACATTTGGTGGAGAGGATTTGAGATAGTGTTTATCTTTATGACTACACTTGGTTTTAATTTAGATTTCTTGTTTGTGTGCATGGTTTCTACATTTAAATTCATGTGTGGTTGTGTTTTCTCTATAGATTCTGAGTACTTTTCTCTATCTTTTTCCTTAAAATGATAAGTGATTAAGTGTTTAAAGGATGTTGTGTGAAGTAATAGACTTAAATGTTTGAAGAAGTTGTGATGATTTGAGACCTTACACTTCATTTACTTCTTGATTTGGCCAATTAAGACATTAATACCTGTTGTGAGAACAAGTAAGATCCAAGATGGTATTGTCTCAATCAACAAATGGTTAAAATCACATTTTGATTTCATGAATGAGAATGTAGTTCATGGGTTGAGTGCAAATAAATAGGAAAATAAACTTTTCAAGGGTGTAGAAATAGAGGACTTTAGAGTGACAGGGTAAAGCCCCTGATTTGATTTATAGTTTTAGATTTTATATGAGATGTTAGCCCCTAGGTAGAGAGAGAAGAGGGAACTCTAGATTGAGAACTAGTATCTTCCTTACCTAATCAGTCTTCAAGGCTATTCAAACTATAGATTCGCCAATGTTCTTTATAGCATCTCTAGTAAGGGTAAAGAATATTATTGCTCTTATTTGGCACACCATTTAGCATACTTCCATAACAAATTTTTATATTTATCATTGATTCATGGTAAGGAAGATATTTTAACATACTTTCACAACATAATTTTTATACTTATTACTGATTCATGATAAGAAAAAAAATATTTTATTTATATAACATTCATCTTGCAAATATTTAGTTAAGTTAATTAGTTTATTACTTTATTTTCATAAATCCAAAATTACAAAAAGAATCAAATTTCATTCCTATTATACCTCTTAAGTGTAAGTAAGAATATTTTGCGTAGATTCTGTAATCTAAACTCTCTAGTTTTCTAAAGTACATATTGTTAATCTCCCTGTGGGTTCGATATTCAGGGCTTAACCAAAAAGTCCTATATTACTTGGCGCATTTTACATCTATATAGAAACTCGGGATCAAGTTTTTGGCGTTGTTGCTGGTGAGTTGAATTACATAAATTTACAAAATTTTCAAAAGGGTTCTTAGAAAGAAAAATTTTCTATTTTCATAAAGTCTTATTTAAACTTAAAGATTTATTATAGGAATATTGTAGTGTTATTTTTATATATTAAGTTCTTGTTTGTGTGTTTTTATTTTATTTTAATTTATATGTATTTTATAGTAATGTATGCGTAGTTCTGGTTCCACAAGAATTGTGTCTTACAATTCTGAATTAGAAAAAACTATTAAAAAATAAAAAAAATAAAAATACTGATAATTTTTAAGAAATAGCAAATCAAAATAAAAAAAAATTGTTGTAGAATTTAGACCTTTAATAGATTATGCAAACCCTACGGTGGATGAACTTCACTTTTGTATTAAGAAACCCACTGTAGTGGCCAATTCATTTAAGGTTAAATTTGCTTTTATCCAAATGGTTTCAAATAATCAGTTTGGGGGAGCACCAACTAAATATCCAAATTTATATCTTGCCAATTTTCTAGAATTGTGTGCTACATTTAAATATGATGACGTATAAGATGATGCTATTAGACTTAGATTATTTCCTTTCTCACTGAGGGATAAAGCTAAGATATGGTTACATTTGTTATCACCCGTATCTATCAGAACTTGGAGTGATTTAGCGCAGAAATTTTCTGCTAAATATTTTTCACCATAAAAAAACTACGAAGCTTAGAAATGATATTACATCTTTTTGTCAGTTTGAAGGGGAATATGGTTATGAAGCATGTGAACGATTTAACGAACTCTTAAAAAAGGTGACCACACCATGCTATACCAGATTGGTTAATAATTCAAATATTTTACAATGGATTATCTGAATCTCTTAGATTTATTATCGATGTCGCTGCTGGTGGTTCATTAATGCCAAAACTATTTCATGATGTTTATGCTTTAATTGAAGAGATGGCTACAAATAATTTTCAATGGCCTTATAGAGGGTAAATCTTAAGAAAGTAGACAATATTAATGAAACTGATGCTTTTGCCATGTTAGCATACAAAGTTGCTGCAATTTCAAGAAAGTTAGACAAATTTGGAATGAATTTTGCTCAACCAATTTTCATGATTGAAGAGAATTCATTTGGCCAAATGGTAGATTCTCAAGCATCATTAGAGACTTTGAATGCCATAAATAACAAACAGAATAACCCATATTCAAATTATTAAAACCCAGATTAAAAAAACCATCCCAACTTTTACTGGAATAATATTTTGGGTGGTAGTAATCAACAATGGGGGAACAATCAAGTAAATCCATTGGGAAATTGGAACGACCAAGGGAATAGTAATTATAGACCTACATATCCTCCAGGTTTTAACAGTAATTCATAATTTAAGGAGAAAAATTTATCTATAGAAAAAGTGGTGTTACTAATGGGAAATCAATTACAAAGTCAAGGAGCTACAATTAGAAATATTAAGAATCAATTGAGACAAATACCAAATTCATTAAGTAACAGATCCCAAGGAACACTTCCTAGTAATAAGAAAGTAAATCTGAAAAACTAGAATAAAGAGCAAGTAAAAGCCGTTCAACTCAGAAGCGGAAGAGAATTGGAAGGTAGAGTTCAAAAAGAGACTGAAGTAGAGAGAGAAGAGATTGAAGAACCAAAAGAGGATGCTCTAAAAGGTTTAAAGAGACCCATTTCTCCACTTAAGGTTGATTAGGAAAACTACCACCTCCATTTCCTTAGAGGCTTCGACAACAAAAGTTGGATAAGCAATTTTCAAAATTTATGAAAATTTTTAAGAAGCTTACAATTAATGTCAACAAAAGTTGGATAAGCAATTTTCAAAATTTCTGGAAATATTTAAGAAGCTTATAATTAATATTCCTATTAGTTGAAGCTCTAGAACAAATGCTAAGCTATGTAAAGTTTATGAAGGATATTCTTCACAGGAAAAGGAAGTTTGAAGATAATGAGGTTGTTGCATTTAGTGAGGAGTACAGTGTTATAATTCAGAGAAAGCTTCTTGAAAAGCTTAAAGATCCTGGTAGCTTGACAATTCCATGTGCAATAGGAGACAAATTTTATGGGAAAGCTTTATGTGATTTAGGAGTGATGTGGGGCAATTTAGTGTGACAATTTTGCAAATATTTTTCAATATTACAAAATTATACATGACAGATATATAATAAATATGCAATATAATCCCAACAAAAATACTCTATATGTAAATAATTTATCTTTGAAAACTCTTTTTAAACTGCCAAATCCCCTTTAATATCAACACAAGTATATGTATAGCTCAAGTAATAAAGGGCTCTAATGGAGTTCTAGATATCGATCCCATAGGAAAGTTGGAAAATCCTAAAGTAAATTATAAAAATTATTTTATAACAAAAAAACAAAAACAAAAGTAAAAGCAAAGTGCAAAGTTTAAAAATTAACTACTCAAGTGAATGCTAATTAAAATGCAGATGCAAGACTACAGAAGTTAAACTAAACTAAATACTAAACTTTCAAAAGTAAAATTACGAAAATTAAACAAATTTTTTGTTGTGATGAAAAGTTCCATTGAAGAAAGCATCCTTCCTCTTTACAATGAGTATACAGGTTGTGAAGAAATTGAAATCATTTGAAAATATACAAAAAACCATTTTGTGTCAAATTGGAGCAATCCTATTCTTCATCCTCTTCTGAGTGCTATAAAGAACATTGACTAATCTAGAGTTTGGTCCCTAATTTTGTCATAAAAGAACCTTTCAAAGTGTCTAGATGCATTGAATTACTCCAAGAGGTGAGTAGAAAAAGTATCCTTTTGAAATTCACGCAAAAATTTGTCTCAAATCACCTTAATTTGAAAAAGTCATCCCTAACGCATCATGCGCCGATTTGGGGCATCATGCGCCGATCTGGCGCATCATTGGTCAGAATCCCTAAATTCATTGTTTTGGCTCCAAGTTTCATCTTTTTTGTCATTTTTGCTCTAAAATGCCTAAAAATGATATACCTGCAACAAAAAAACAGAAATACCCTTCTTTAAAGTGAAATATCACCAAAAATAAGTATAAAATAAGTACTTAAAATAGTATATTATTTTGCTGTGTCGAAATCCCCCAAACTTAAATGTTACTTGATCTCAAGTGACACATTTATTACATAAAAGCATATGACTTAGAATAGAGATTAACTTATAATATCTATACTTTAGTTTAGTAAACAGAATAGTAAAATTTAAGAAAAACCCATTAATAACTTAGATTTAAACTCTAAGTCTAGGAATGCTTAGCAATCAAATTTAAGATTTCTGAATCTCTATTCATTTCAAGAAGAATTGCAATTTGTCATATTAAGTACATGTAGAACATTCATATGAAAAAGAGCTTCATGAAAACCTTACTATGAATGCTACTAATAATCTAATACAAGTCTAGAAAATGTAATAAAGCTTTTTACTTAGGTTGATTCAAGTGAAGCCAAATTTTTATTAGGCATCTCCTCAAGATCTCCTCACTTATTTTTCTTTTCTTTTTCTTTCTTTTTTTCCCTTCTCTTTTAGGATCTTTTCAATCCTTTTTTTTCTTTTTCTTTTTCTTTTTTAAGTGAGGATTACTATGTCTGGATAGCCTTTAATAATTTTGAACTTCACTATCCTCTTCTTAAAGTTAAAATTTCTTACCTTTCTTCACTTTATAAATTCATATTAGCTTATAGTTTTTTATAATGTGTCATTCTTTTCTTCTTGCATGAAACTCAAAAATTTGTAACACTTGAAAAATATAATTTTCTTTACTTTAAATAGAAAAACATAGTCTTATCCTATCGTACAAAATATCTTTAACTTTAAAATTTAACCTTCATTATTAAAAACTTTTTACCTAAATTTACACCACAATATTTATAAACAGCAGTATAGTCATTTAAAGTTAAATCTTAATATCCCAGGCCATGTTAAATTAATTTTAAAAATATAGTTACGTAAGGATAAATAAAATTTAGTTTACTCATTTTCAAAAAAAATTTTTCTTTCCCCCAAACTTAAGTTTTTTAAGTGATTTTAAAAATATTTTTAGTATAAAATTTAGTAGGTGAAAGAAAACAGTAAATACATGAAAATAAAAACTGACTTGTAGAGGATTTTTGACTATGAAATTGGGCTCTAGTATACTGCAGGTACTAACTGTAAACTACATACAGGCTTTAAAACATTAAATAAAACATAATATATTCTAGAGAACTTGCTGAGAAAAAAAACATAAATACAAAAACTGAAAAACTAAACTAAAAAACTAAATTGAAAATACTAAAATTGCAGCAAAAAGTGAAAGACTATAGTTAACATTACAGATTCAGTTCACAACACAACATAAAAGTTCTTTTACTACAATAAGTTTCAAATGAAAGTACATCATAATAAAAACACCAAAAATAATCAAACATCAAAATTAAACTAAACTAAACTCATAAAATTTCAATCTTCATCTCCTTCCTCTTCATCATCTGATTCTTCTTCTTCTTCATCTTCTTCATCATCATCATGAATGGGAGTATAAGGAGTGAAACTGAGGCAAGCAGGAAAGTTCACATTAGGTTCAGCCCTAAGATGTATTACCATGACATTCTCAATCAATATCATCTTGTACTATCCTTTGCTGATATTCATCATTATATGCATTTCTTGCTCGTATCTCTCTTAACTAAGTTTGAATATTAACTATGTTCATTTGTTAAATCATGAATTGGTCCATAATACCTTCAAGAAGATGTACAGGGACTATCCCTTCTTCTACCTCTAGACTCAACAAATGATTCTACTCTTTGAATCATGTGTCTCCCAATCAGATTCTGTGAAATTCTACTCTTGATTGTTCACATAGAGTGAAAACCCAAGCAGGGTATCTCAAACCTCCAGCTGTAGAACTATCAGTTATACACCAAGCATGTTGAACTATAAGTGCACCAACATTTATTGCCTTCATGTTCTGAATGGAATAGTTTAGTACAACTCTCTCTTTATTACATTAACCAAATGATTTGTTGGCAACAGTCTGACAGAAATGAAGTGGTGCCATACTTTTGACTGAATAGTCAACATGGAGGCAGAGAAGTTAACTATCTTGGTATTCTTAATTTTCCATCCCCCTCTTCCATCCATAAAAAATGCAATCACTTCCTCCAGTGATGAATCAGTTATCACAAATGCAACATATTAATCATGAAACACATTTCTAAGCCCGTGAAAAGCATTGATCTTTTCAGCAGAAAATTCAACCTGCTTACCTCTCACCAAGATGTGATCTTCAGCATTGAATCTCAGGTTTGCACAAAACTCCTGAACCATCAGGATAATTGCTATGAAAGCAAAGTAGCAGAATCTTTCCCAGTTTCTGGCATAAATCAGTCTCTCGACCTTGCCACCCGGGTTTGCAAACTCCTGTTCTTGGATCATTCTTTTTGTTTCCATCTGAGTATTGTAACTATGTTGGGCTTTAAAACTAACAAATCTTCGTGCATCAAAGTCCTCGGTCGACCTTCATCTCTTAACTCAGGGAGCCATTTGAAAATTCTACGAAAATCCAAATATAGTCGAAATAAATCACTAAATCAAAAACCTAGCTCCTCAAGCAGGATTATTTGGTAAGTAACTTTTCACCATGAGTTTTATTTAAGATTTTTCATTAAAAATTCTAAATTTTGTACTTCCCAAATCCATGGTGAAAATAAAAAATTTCTAAGTTAAAGTGAAGCTCTTACCAAGAGAAGATGAATCTATGGTTTTTAGCCTACGAATCCTTCTCTTTCACCCACAATGTGATGCCTTAGATCAAGGTATTGAGGTAGGTGCGACTCAAGCAGCAAAAATGGAGTTTGTCCATGAAATTTTGCAGTTTTCTAGGCAATAAGGCGTGTTCATATATTTGGGGCATCATTCGCCAAGGCTCTGTAAATTGACGCATCATGCTCCAAAGCTCAAATTTACCAGATTACAATTTCTGTGGAAATCTGCTCCGTACCGCTATACATCAGCCTCTATTTGACTCAAATAAACCTTTATAAGTATATATAAACATCACACTAATACAAAAATTTCACAAACAACACAAAACTCACATCTATATATAAAATCCACGCTATTACAAACTAATATTTTTCAAGCCAACAAAAATCAAATTCAGTGTTCTAAATCAAACCAACGTCCTAAAACTAAAATCTAAACATCAAAATTCAAAACATAAACATAGATAGTGTTCATTATAAATGAAATGCAATCCAACTCAACAAAATAAAACAAACAGTACCAAACAAAATATTTCGTGCATAAATTAAGATCAAACATCTTCTTCACTATCGTCCTCCTAGATATCTCTCATAGATTAGTAGTGTACATATAAGCTATAGAAGGGTCGAAATGGAAATTCATCAATTGAACTTTCCTACTCAATCCAAGAATGTTTCTTGAACATACATATCAATCTATCTTCAATACACCCTATATGTTCAAAATGTTCCTTCAGTCTCCAATCAAGATGATCCAACATTTCAGTAATATTCTCAATCACGTGCATGAGATTTTACACATATTTTTATATCTTCTTGATCCTCTTTGAAAGTGCACTCTAGTTGTAGTAGGGCTGAACATGTGATGAATTCTGATATCCTTGATCAGTCAGTACATTCATATCATTTTCATCTCCCATTCCAATACAATTGCAACACTTCTGGATCCATCGGCTTCCAAGGAAGTAGCACTTTGCCCAAACTTTCATAAGGTACTTGCGATTGACTGCATAGTAGGAAAATAATGGATGGATGTCCCAGTCCAGTTGCAGATCCATTCACAATCAAACCCAAAATCGATTTTACAATAACATAGCTCCAACATCAATAGGTTTTCTGGTTTGAATGCAATCATTTAAAATATCGCTCTCCTTTGTTACCTTACTAATCTTCATAGTAGGAAGTAATTTTGATGCAATAAAGAAGTGCTAGGCTTTTGAAACTGGATTTAAAAATGACAAAGGAAAACTTACATTTCCATCATCTCTGGTCTCCCAATTCGCATCTTCATCCGTAAGGTAGTGGTAGAGTTCATTCATATTCTCTCTTGTATGGGTAAAGTTTGCATAATGACAGATGGACACTTTTTCAATCATAGACATCTTGTTTACTCTTAAAGGAGTGAATTGCACAAACCTGCCTCGCACGTAAATCATTCCTTGGTTGATCCCAAAAAGATTTGCATAAAATTCTTTTACTATAAGAACAACAACAACGACAGTACTGTAGCAAAGCACTTCCCAATGCCTCTGCGTAATAGTCTCTTCCACTTGATTATTCGGCTTGTTGAATCCTCGATTCACAAATCCCATTTCTTTGATAAGTCTCTTCTTCACTATAACTCGATCGTGTAATTTATGCACATCAAAACTGACGAACTTTCTCCAGTAGAAAATTCCAAATATAGTGGAGTTTTTAGAGTAGGAAGCCTTAGGATTTGAAAAGTGGTGACTCTTCCCTCATTTCCCCCCCTAAAACATGGTTTGGAGTCAATTTTTAGGATTTATGTGGAGTAGAAACCACTAAAAATTGCCTTTTGAGACGTTTTAAATCATTTTTGGTCACACGATGCATCATGCACCAATCTAGCGCATCATGCGCCAGCTGTCTGGAAAGTGGCCATCATGCGCCAGCTCCAAAATTTTTGCTGTTTTGATTTTGATCCAATAAATTCTTAATTTTTCCATAAAATTCGGCAAATAATGATGTTTCTAAATATTTTATCAAATACATAAACTACATAAAAACATAAACATAAATATACGTAAAATATTTTAAATAAAAAAAACTCAAAAACTAACTAAACAACGATACATATGGGTTGCCTCCCACAAAGCGCTTAGTTTAATGTCGTCAGCCCGATATTCTCAGTATTATTCTGGGTGACCCCACATTACAATTTCTTTAAAATTTGGTCTTTGACCATCAAAATATGATTTCAATATGTGTCTATTCACTTTAAATATTATTTCAGTCTTGGGGTCTTCAATATTAACTGCCCCATAGGGATAAACTTTTATAACTCTGAATGGCCCTTTCCACCTCGACTTCAATTTTCCAGGAAATAATTTGAATGTTGTATTGTATAATAAACTTTGTGTCCAGGTTCAAATTCTCTTTTTATTATCTTTCAATCATATCATTCTTTCATCTTTTCCTTATAAATCCTCTCATTATTGTAAGATTCATTCCTAATTTCCTCAAGCTCATTCAATTGTAATAATTTTTTCTCACAAGCTTCTTTCAAATTGAAGTTGAATTCTTTTATCGCCCAATAAGCTTTATGGTCCAATTCAACTGGCAAGTGACAAGTCTTCCCAAAAATTAATCTATAAGGGGACATTCCTATAGGTGTCTTATAGGTTGTAATGTATTCCCATAATGCAATATCTAATCTAGTAGACCAATCCATTTTATTAAGATTAACACTCTTTTCCAAAATTCTCTTAATTTCATAATTAGATACGTCTGTCAAACCGCTAGTCTGGGAATGATAAACAGTTGGAATTTTATGCATGATTATTATATCTTCCCCCCAATCTTCCAAATGTTGCATTCCTAAAATGATATCCTCCATTGGTAATGATTATTCTCGGCATTCCATATCTTGCTCAAATATTTTTAATTAAAATTTTTGAAACACTCCAAGCATCACATCGAGGTAAAGTGATTGCTTCAATTCATTTTGAAATGTAATCCACTGTAATGAATATGTATATATTTCTGAATGAGGGTATAAATGGTCCCATAAAATCCAATCCCCATGCATAAAAAAATTCAATTTCCAAATTAAAATTTAGAGGCATTTCATTTCTTCTTGAAATATTACCTACTCTCTAACACCGATCACATGTTTTGATATATATATTAACAACTCTAAATAGAGTAGGACAATAAAATTAAGATTGTAAAATTTTATGAGCAGTTCTATCATTCCCAAAATGTCCTCCAAATTAAGAATCATGACATTTTTAAATAATTTCCTGAATTTCTTTATAAGACACACATCGTCTCATCATTAAATCGTTACATTACTTATATAAATAAGGATCATCACAAAAATAAGATTTTGCATCATGAATGAACTTCTTTTCCTGCTGTTTTGTTAGTCCATATGCTAAAATACTACTAACAATATAATTTACAATATCAACATACCAAGGTATTTTCCATCCTTTTACATCATAAAGTCGTTCATCAGGAAAAGTTTCATTAATCTTTTTTTCTAAGTCAAGTATTTCTTCTTATTCTAGCTTAGACAGATGATCAACAATTTGATTATCAATCTCTTTCCTATCTACTACTGTAAAATCAAAGTCTTGCATCAAAAGTATCTATCTAATTAATCTTGGTTTAGCATCCTTCTTTTGCATCAAATATTTAATAGCTAAATATTTAACATGCACAACACATTTAGCTCCAATCAGATATGATCTAAACTTATCAAAAGCATACACAATAGCTTTTAACTCTCTTTAAGTGGTGGTGTAATTAATTTGTGCATCATTAAGAGACTTACTAGCATAATATATAACTTTAAAAATCTTATCATATCTATACCCTAAAATAGCTTCAATTTCATGATCACTGGCATCAAACATTAATACAAAATGTTTCTCTCAATCAGGTGAAACAATTATAAGAGCAGTGATCAATTTTTCCTTTAAAGTTTCAAAGGCTTTAAGGCAATCTTTATTAAATTCAAATTTTGTATCTTTTTCCAGAAGTTGGCATAAAGGTTTAGTAATTTTTGAAAAATCTTTAATATATCTCCTGTAAAATCTAACATGTCCTAAAAAGCTCCTAACTCCTCTTACTGTGGTAGAGGGAGGTAGGTTCGATATAACCTGTATTTTTTAATAATCTACTTCCATGTCATTTTCTGAAATTTTATGTCCGAGCAGAATTCCTCCTGCAACCATAAATTGACATTTGTTCTAGTTCAATATGAAATTAGTCTTTTCACAATGTTCTAGAACTTTTTCTAAATGATTTAAACATATTTTGAATGAAGTTCCAAATACAAAAAAATTGTCTATAAAGACTTCAATCCCTTTTTCTATCAAATCACTGAAAATTGACATCATACATTTTTGAAAGGTTGCAGGTGCATTACATAATCCAAAAGACATTCACCAAAAAATAAAAGTTCCATAAGGACTAGTAAATGGTGTTTTATCTTGATCCTCTGGAGTAATAGGTATTTGATGATAACCGGTATATCCATCTATAAAACAAATTTTTTTATGCCCAGTTAATCTATCCTACATCTGGTCCAAAAAGGCAAAAGGAAAATGATCCTTTCTGGTGGCAGAATTTAATTTTCTATAGTCTAAGCAGATTCACCAACCAGTCACTTGTGTTGTTGATATTAATTCATTATGCTCATTTGTCACTATAGTCACACTTCCTTTCTTTGAAACACAGTGAATTGGACTAACCGAAACAGTATCTGAAATATGATATATTATTCCAACATCTAATCATTTTAAAATTTCTTTTTTTACAACTTCTATCATCATAGGATTTAATCTCCTTTGAGGTTCAGCTCTAAGTTTATGTTGATCTTCTAATAAAGTTCAATGCATACAAATTGAAGGACTGATTCCTTTAATATCAGCTAATGTCCATCCAAAGGCTTTTTTTATATCTTTTCAAAGTTTCCAACAACCATTGTTCTTTTGTATCAATCAATTCTTAGGGTACTATAACATGTAATGTAAATAAATCTCTTAAGAATGCATACTTCAGGTGTGTAGGAAGTGTTTTTAGTTCTAGTGCAGGAGGTTTCTCAATAGATGGAATCAAATTCTTATTACCTTATGTAGGATCTAACATTTCAAATCTTTTTTGAACATAATCCATATCCTCTTTATTCACTTCCATGGATTCATCTTGAATTTTATCCTCATTTGGATATTCCATATATTCCTTTTTAAGTTCTCTTTCAAATGTTTTCTTGAAATGTTCATGGCTTAAATATTCATTAATATTCATTCTGAAGCATTCAATCTCTTGCTCTTTTGCTGGTTGGCCCCTGACGGTTGGCTTTGATGATCTAAAAATTCTTTAATAAAAATCCAAAAGGTGCCTTGGTGTCCCTTCAAAATGTGTCTCCATTCAATGAATCTTCTAGAAGTTGCCTCTTGAAAAACCAATTGAATGAATTTTTTTGTCTATGGGATATTTCCCACGTTTTTTCCAAGGGTTGCTTCAAACAACACTTTAAAAATTTATCTAAATTCAATGAATCATCAAATAACTACTTCTAGCACTTAAGTGCAGGGTACCTGAAGCTTAGGCGCGAGCCTCTGGCTTTTAGGCGCCCCAATTCATTTTTGCACATTTCTTCATTTTTGTTCCAAATTTGACCATTTTTCACCCCTTTTAGTATTTTTCATCCATTTGATTGTACCTGAGAGAAAAACACACAAATACCATTCATTAAAGCGCAATATTTAAAAAATAGGTATAAAAATATGTATAAAAACACTATATATTTTAGGTGTATCATTATGTTCATTACTCAACTTGTTGAAGAGATGAAAGAGAACCAAGATGCATTAGAAAAGACAATATCGAATCAATTGGTTGCATCTGGTGATAATGGTACTAGATTCTTTCACTTGGTTGTTCAGAGCAGAGCTTCTATGAATTCAATTATGGAGATTGAGATAAAAAATGGGCGCACCACTTCTAATCAAGTAATGATTAAGTCATCCTATGCTCCTTGTGAGTGAGAAGTCGTTGATTGTGTGGAAATTCATAAGCTATTTATGCGTGGCTTCTACCACCACATTCCAAGAACTATTGGACAGAGTCACCAACTTTGAGAAGTTGAACTTTCTAAAGTCTGAAAGCCACTTTGAGCCGGGAGAAAAAGCGAAAGCTTGATCGAAACGACCCTCCTTCTATTGTAGGGAAAACTTTCATGACAGACAATTTTATGGATCTCCACCAGAATTGACACTAGAATCAATATCATAATCTTCTTTTGCTTTGCCTTGAAAGTGAAGTGAGGTTAAGGCAAAGGATTTCGGGTGGTCTCTTTGGAAGACAGAGTTTTGAGTGATTGACTCTAAGCTATGAATTAGAGGTTATCCACTGAGAAGAACAAAATGACATACTATGACTAATGCCAACATGCACCACTTCCATAAGAAGTCAGGGAATCTAGAAATACCAAGATTCTCTCTTTCAAGTTGACTAAGACAAACTTAGAACTAATATGGATCGTACATGGATGATAGTTGGAGTCGGTGGCTCTCCTAGGGTTTACTCATCTAGGATCCCTAGGAAAGTAGAATCCACCTGAGCATGAAAACAATTGAGAGAAACTCTCACATGTGAATGAGTTCTCCAACTGATGAAAACACCTGACCCCAGATTCAACGCTTCGCACCTACATGTGCTAGCCTTAACGTAAGGGTGACTGCTTCCTTTCCTCTCCTTTGATTGGTGGGAACAGATGCTCGAGTCTTCAATCTGAATCAGGTAGTCCTGACAGATGTATATGGGAAGGGAGTGATGACAAAACCCACTAACCTGCTTTCAATCCTACCGCAAATGAGCAAATTCTATTTGTTCTTCGTCGCTTTGGGTTGTGGGGCTTACTTCCTAGCCCCAACGGGAGTAGTGACTAGTGTTATAGGTCGTTGGGCGGTCGGAAGTTTCCCTGGATGCCACTCCACCACATTCAAACAGATCATGCGCGCCTCAGTAAAAAATCTAGGTCCGGACTCCATGATCCGATGCCAAGCTTACTGCTAGCCTGTTGGTTAAAGCCATGATTCGACTGTGACTGCTCATCTCTTCTGGCCACCTTCTTCTGTCACCAGAGATCCAAGTTAGCACCAGCAAAGATCTCTTGATTCCTCCCTGCCAGGCCGGTTTGGAAGCAAGCTTAAGTGGCCAAGCAGGTCAGATTTTTTGACCTATTCTTATACACTTATCCAATCCTTCTTCTCCTTCTTAGTCAATGGTCAATGCACCTCGGGTTGTTTGATTAAAAAAATACCTTTTTTCCATCTTTTTTAATCCGGTTGTGAGCTCTGAGTAATAGGTATGAATGTCCAGGTTGTTCAGGAATAGTGGCATTGAGTTTCTCGACCCTTTGCCTTAGGAATTTTGTAGAGTAAGGGTAGCTAGAAGGGCCTCCTTTCTTCTCAGTAACAGAGAGGATGACATTCAAGTCAACCCCCCACAATCTAAGCCTCATTGCAAATGGATCGAAGAGAATCAATATTAGCCCAAAGATCAAGTCGATCAAGTTTAGTGCAACCCGCATAAACAATAGTAGCAATGAAGGACATTTACCAAAATAAATCTTTAAATGGAGAAACTGATTATGATTAATAAGAAAATCCACTTTAACAGAATCAAGCCAGAAAAAACAAAATCTTATTGTTAAGATTAGCAAAAGCATTAAAATTCTTCAAATGTTTCGTATTCTTTCCATTATTATGAGAAGCCACCATAGGTTCAAGAATCTCAAAGAAGGATAACTTGTGCATGGATTAGAAGTTTGGTATCTAATGAATGGTGCATATTTTGATTTAGTTGAAATTCATACTCTAACTTTACTAGATTTAGAATAAAGAGGAAAAACACTTCAAGAACATGTCAACTCAATGAACATTCCTTAGTCTCATATTCTAGTAGAAAACAAAATTCAATTGCCATTTCTACTTCATCAATATAATGATATTTATTATCACTTCATTATGAATCACGTGTCAAAAGAGGATGTTGATATTTAATTCATTGACGCTTGAAATTATCTAGTGAACATATTTATAAAGGGACTTAACGATGATATATTTTGTTAGATTAGAGATAAAGTTTGTATAATTGACCTAAATGAAAAAGGACACTCATGATACCCATTTTAATTAATAAATTCAATTGCCTTATTTTATTTAATTGAATTGATTCAATTAACATAAATTATGAAACTTCATGGTTATGAAAGTTTCTGGAATTATTCAATTAAATCAATTCAATTTTTGGAAGGCAATTGGATGAACTCATGTAATTAATTAAATTGATTTAATCAATTAGGTTGAGTCTACTTATAAGCAAGTGGCTTGCCGCTCTTCCCTCTTTCATTTAATTCTAATTGTTTAATTGATTTAATAACTTAATTAAATCCAATTTTGATATCAAAGCGGTCGACCCCCTCGTCTCTTTGCAATCAATTCAATTGATTAAATTAAATAAATCTAATTAAATAAATTTATTAAATTAATGTTCATGAGTAAAGTTAATTTCATCTTGAGTTGCCTCTTAGATTCAAACTCAAAATAATAATAATAAAAAAAAATATTCCAAAGATAAACTCCATCCAATTTTCCTAGATTTAGTTTTAAACACATGTTCTTATGTTTAAATATAAAAAAAATGAAGAGGTTCTTTCCCTTCCTTTCTTGAGTTCTTACTCTCCTTTCTTGATCTCTTAATTCATTTATCATTCATCTGAGGAGAAAATAAGAAGTGGGGTTCATTGTTCTTCATTTGGCCATCCAAAGTACTTCACAAGGAAAAAATTCTACATCTTCCAATCAACCTACTCTAGTCTTGAGGGAAGTAGAAGGTTGCACGTCAATTCATTTCAAATCATAAACTAAACTTGTCGATTAAGATCCTTACAAATCTCTTTAAATTTAGATATCCCTATTTAATTTTATCAAATCTAAGAGTTTGAATTATTTTTATTTGATGGTTCATCTTCAAATGTTTTCGGAATTCATGGCTTGATTTTGAGACGTTTTGAAAGAAAAAGAAACTTTAATAATTTT
>JXCR01132187.1:22329-35243 GCA_002079205.1 Phalaenopsis hybrid cultivar
TATTGATTTTGTGCACTTTTTCTGATTAATTATTTTAACTATTACAACTAATTCACAACAAAAAAAAGAAAGAAAAATAAATTTTAGATTATTTTTACGCACACTCAATTCTTGTCCCCTATCCCTTTTCATGGGTGCCATAGAGGCCTTCAAAACATTCTAATAAAGTTGAGAGTTATGATTTAACTTACATTGAGGTCTATACATAGAGATGAAAGGGACAAAGTTACATAAATCAAAAAAGTCGTCGAAAATATTCAAATGAGAAAACATAAAAGGGGAAAAAAATGAAAGTCAATTTTGATTATAAGACTTGACTTTTATTATAATAAAAGATGAAAAAGAATAAAATATTAAAATATATTTGGAGACTATTTCCTAAAATAGTAAGAATTGATATCGATGAAGATTATCAAACATTAATCAATTATGTTGATGAAGGATAATGATGATATATAAACTAAAGTCTGGTTGGGGCAGCTTCAACTTATCAATAATATGCTGAGAAGTAGCTGATCCAGATAAGCTGCTGATTAGCAGCTGCTTTGGCTGTTTGTTTTATCTATGCGTTTGAAAAACAACTTATTTGTAACTGTTTTTGAAATAAATGATCATTATATTCTTATTCATTAATGTTGTTTACAACAAAACTATAATAGAAATTTTTGTACAAAAATTGAGTGGTAATTATGTAAATTTTTGCACAAAATTTGAGTTGCATGTGTAAATTTTACAAAAGAATTGAGTGTTAGGCGTGTAGATCTTACGTAATTTTATCAGCTATAAGAGAACGTGGTGTCACGTAACTAAAATGAATAATGATTTGTATGCTTGCAAGCATGTAGAGAAGCAAACTCAAATGTATACGAAGGTTCAATGTTTGTATATACCCCAATTCAATACTGATTCAATTAATAAAATGCCACATCAACAGAAAATGAGTATAGAGAGTGAGGGATATAAAGAGCGAATGAGAGAAGATGAGTGTGGAGATAAACAATTTGATATTTTTAGAAATAATTCTTTATCTTTGTTTTCGAATTGCAATATATTGCTCTATATTTATCTAGTATTTTGCTTATATTAAAATGATATTTAGTTATAATTTTGACGGCACATTGAAGTACAGGAATTCTACAGCCACTCCAATCAAAATTTTCATATAATTTAGTATGCTTTTTCATGAGTCAACAGCAGAGGTTTAAAATTTAGCATTTAACAAACAAGACAGACTCACAATTGCTCTTTCGACGAAAATGTTAGTCTAATTCATTCTTTTTTGCCTTCCAGCTTTCCAAAAGGTAACACAGAAGAGCTTTGCTTTGGTTCTTTCAACTACAGCTAATCCTTCTCATCTCCACTGCTCTCAATAATAACAGGGGATTTGTTCTTTCTTCGTCTCTTAATGCCTTCATTTTCATTACCTTTATCTGCATCAGTTGCTTCACAATTGGGCTCCTCTTTTCTGACATAATTCTGAATCAGTTCAGCAATTCTCCTACCATATTTTTCAGCCTTCAATTTCCCAATTAGCTTTTCCAACTGCAGCAATTTGAGAATTAAAAGATAAACCACCGATCTGCAGTTAAATTTAGGCCCTGAATGAAGTAGGAAAAGATGCAAAACCTCTGGTATCGAGGTTGGCTTGCGGACGCTTAGAAGAGCAATTTGTTGAGTAGATAGAACAGCATGCGGAAATATTCCAACCTCGCTCGAAGAGATGTCCTTACGCAGTTCATCTAGCTTGGATTCCAGAACCGATGATAGGCCTCGTTTACAGACTTTTTTATTCCTATCGCCAATTTGTTTCTGCGCCACGCAAATCTCAAGCTTCACGGGTCTTTTTCCTGTGAAAAGGCAAACACATGAATAACAGCAGAGGATGCACTCATAAGAAGCAGAAGGATAAACTCATATGATCGCTCCTGCAAAAATTTTCAATGATCATAATCATAGATGCCTTTGCTAAAATCAACAGGAGAAAGTCATTCTTCCTTCGATCTAATTCTAATCAAAAGAAATCCATGAACTATGGCTCATGTACCACAATATATTATTCCTCTCTATCCCACTGATTACAAACATTAGACAATATATTCCTCTTCTCGTAGTTGCGCAAGCAGATTGGTCTAAGTGCAGTAAAGGCTGGGATGGACATCAATATGATGATTTTTCGGCTCCCAAAGCCCCACACAAAACTAAACATTATATCCCTTCTCCCCTCGGTTCTCTTCCCAATGCAAGGGTCCCCCTTCCCTCTCTTAGTTCATAATCTACTTGTAGGGATTCCGTCGCCACTTCTTTGGTTTAAGCTAACTCTAAGGAATTGAGAAGAATAATGATGATGATAATAGCAAACATGCTAAGGGTTGCTACGTGTTTAACATAATTATAACTTCAATTTCAAATTCCTTTGCATATAGCAAAACATTTTCAAAGTATAAAATCAACTAATTTCATGGGAAAAAAAATAGTCATCCAGCAAGTTAAATTATTAACTCCGACTTTTTTTATGAGCAAAAAGAGCTCAAACATTCTAGATATATCTAGGTATACAATTGTAATCAGCTGGAAGAAAAATCCCTTAAGAATTTCATGCAAGTATGGTTTATGTTGCAGCATTGGAAAACTCGAGCAATGCAAATTAAAAGGTTGAACAGCCAGTTCATTAAATTCTTTTTTCATACTATGCGACTGATCGAGTCACTTTTTGATTTCACGAACAATTCTGTTTATGAACATAAAAAAACACAATTTTCTGTACGACCAGTGCACCATATATATAAATAATTTTCTAAAAAGATACTTTGCATGCAAAAGTGTTTTTTCAAATATGGATATTCACCATGAAGACTGCATAGGCTGCTAAATTTTCTGACAAAAAGCATCACATATGATAAGATGCGCTATCCATCCATGTACATATCCATATTGTTTTTTTTTTTGCTTCAAACTGAATATCAATTAGAGATTCAAAACATGACACTATAACCTTCCAAAGCAATTAAGATTTGATGTACGCCAAGGAACTGTGATAACATCAATGGCATCTTCAAAATAAGCTACATAATTGTTCACAGTATAAGCACAATAAATGTTCAGTTTAAAATAAAAGTAAAAAAAGTGAATCAATTTTTAGAAATTCATTTAAATGTAGCAAAGGCATCTCACCTTGCAATACTTGATTCCATAATGGACCAATTGTAACATAGGCGTTGGTTGCATAAGCTGTATGTTGAAATTCTTCTTTCTACATCCCAAAGTATAGTGCTTAATGTCAGGCAAATATAATTAAGAAAATAATGTTAGGTTGATAGATTGTGAAATATAGATGCCAGCAATGAATTACAAATAAACCAGTCTCAACATGGCAAATTAGCAACATAAAAAGTATGACTACCAAGCTCATATTTACACATCTTGAACATTAACGGACTTCACATAAATTCTCATGAGACTATAATGAATTTGTCTTGAAGTTCACTAAATAATTAGGTGTGTGCTCTCCACTCTAAGTTTCTTCTAAATACACTATCCTAATTGGGAAGGAGTTTGCTGATTCATCGGTTTGGATAGATTTGTTTGATTAAAGATGAGGCAGAGAAATCCACTTCTTAAAGGTGCCTGTAAGCCGCCTATTGGAACTTAGACCAGCAACTACATTATCATCTAGTTTGAATTCTACATATCTATTCTTTACATCAACAAGAGACTTATAATTATCATAAACAATAATTAGTTTTCAGCAAATATATTCAAGCAAATCAAACAATATGTAAATAATATAAATGATAAAAGAAGTAAATACAACATTAGAAAGGCAATTTGTTCGAAGGGATACTGGTACCTACATAATGGGATGTTAAAGAAAATTAAAAATATTTAAAGATACAAATATGGAAAGCTTCAATGAACAAAACCTCAATTAAAAAACCAAAATGCTTTCAATATTAGTGTAGTTATTTTAATATTTTTACATTTGACCAAAGTTTAAATTTTAGATTTTTTTTCTTCTTCTTTACTTTCATTAGTAACAAACTTATATTGATACAATTTTACCTTTTTCTCGAGTCAATGTGAATAAATTTACGAGTTAAAAAATCACAAACCATAAAAAAAACCAATTTCAATTTACTTAGAAATAATTTTATTACAATTTTCATAAAAAGTTGAAACATTTTCCCTAATTTATTATCTTTAGAATATAGATACTAGCCAATTTCATAATTAAAATTTATCAGTCTGTTTGATCATTAGACTCATGAACAATGATAGATATGAATTGTTCAGCTTCACATTCAATGATAAACTTAATGTTGTTTAGAAGCACAGCTTCATACCCAAGAGTTTATAGGTTCACACTCAAAAGTGAGTTCACAATCTAATTGCAATTAAGGTTTAATCACAGGCTCAATTTTGATTTAAAGTTCATAAACAGAGACGAAAATTCAAACTACACAATTTCAAATTTGGGCGTGGAGGCATATTTTGATGTAGATGGCTTACAAGATAAAATAATGATTTATTTATTCATTTTGTAACGACTTCAAGTTTTTTTATTTTTATTCAGAATACAAAACCGAAAATATTGTAAAACCTTTAACTTTGTAAGGACTTCAACTCAATTTATTTTAATGATCATTTGATCTCTTTTTGCTTGAATTTCTTTCAATTGATTGTGCAAGTTCAATAAAATGCCATCTCTAACGTTTGTCATCCTAAATAAATGTTCATAATATGCCTCATTATCCAAATGCTTGAATAAAGCCTCAATGAGGATTTCTAACAAATTATAGCTTAATTTATTCATAATCTTCCATCAGAACAACTTTCTTTATTATCATTATAATTAGTAGTTAACATAAGTATAAGTTAAAAATTTTAACATAAAATTCTGCTACATAAATAGAGGCAAGTCTACCAATGAAACACATTTCTCCTCTTCAAAGTACCAAAGATCTAGGAACCAGGAATATTCATTTTTTTTTTCAACTTTCATGAAGTAAAATATCCCGTCATAATTTTATGATTGTCTGCATTTGGTGTCTTCTATTTTTATTATTTTCCATTTTTAGTAGTTTAGAATAATATGTTCGTAATTTCTATTTTCTTTTTTTCTAGCATGGCGGATATTGTGGCTGATTTTGTGACTTTCCTAATGCGGTAGCATGCCCCTGCTATTTATCTTATAATAGAGGCTTAGAAAATTGAGGAATAAGTATTTTTTTCCCCCAAATATTACGTGGTATCATAACTTTTAAGGTTTTGTCTTACCTCTGTTNAATTTTTAGTAGTTTAGAATAATATGTTTGTAATTTCTATTTTCTTTTTTTCTAGCATGGCAGATATTGTGGCTGATTTTGTGACTTTCCTAATGCGATAGCATGCCCCTGCTATTTATCTTATAATAGAGGCTTAGAAAATTGAGGAGGAATAAGTATTTTTTTCCCCCAAATATTACGTGGTATCATAACTTTTAAGGTTTTGTCTTGCCTCTGTTTCAAATCCGACAATTTGCGCATCTGTCGGTAGCTTTAATTTCTATAATGCATGAGCAGCAATGAACGATTTCATATCTCATCCAAAACCATCACTTGTGATCGTGAACATTGGCTCTNACAATTTGCGCATCTGTCGGTAGCTTTAATTTCTATAATGCATGATCAACAATGAACGATTTCATATCTCATCCAAAACCATCACTTGTGATCGTGAACATTGGCTCTGCCCCTTCCCCTCTACCCAGCTTTGCCCAAAACCATCGACTACATGACCAAACCTCGTGACACAGTCACGATTATTGCCTTTGTGATCGTGAACGCAGGCTCTTGGCTCATTGTTTGCAAACAGTTAGTGTTCGGCTCGTTAAGAAACTCGTGTTCAATTAATTTGCTAAGCAAACAAGTTAAACAAAAATATTTTTTTGCGCTCTATAGATTAACGAGTCAAACANACAGGCTCTTGGCTCATTGTTTGCAAACAATTAGTGTTCGGCTCGCTAAGAAGCTCGTGCTCAATTAATTTGCTAAGCAAACAAGTTAAACAAAAATATTTTTTTGCGCTCTATAGATTAACGAGTCAAACACAAACAAAGATTTGTTCATTGGTGTTCGACTCGTTTTTGATCGAAATAATTAAATTATATATATATATATATATATATATATATATATATATATATATATATATACATATATNGAACAAAGATTTGTTCATTGGTGTTCGACTCGTTTTGGATCGAAATAATTAAATTATATATATATATATATTATGAGTGGTATTTTTAAATAATTTATTGTCTGTAAGGCTACAAAAATTTATAAAAATTAAAATTAATAATTAAAAAAATAGAATACNTTTGAGTGTTATTTTTAAATAATTTATTTTCTGTAAGGCTACAAAAATTTATAAAAATTAAAATTAATAATTAAAAAAATAGAATACAAATTTATTAAATGATATTTAAAAGATGTTTTAATATAAATAATAAAATTTAAATCTCGTCCCTAACCTTAATATCCTATGGCTGTGTGACTAAGGTTGTTAAAACGCTCTTTGTTCATGAACAATTCGTGTTTGGTTAGCTCAGTAAACGAGCCAAACACGAATAAATTTTTTGTGTTCGAAATATAAACAAAGCAAACACGAACAATGTTATTTTTTAATGAGCCAAACACTCACTCGTGTTTGGCTCGTTTACATCCCTACCCATCTGTTCTCCCAGTTTCGTCCAAAACCATCAGCTACGTGATAGAACCTCGCGATATAGTCGCGATACTACCTATAACTGAGAAGCCAACGACGGGATCACGACGTAACAGAGTTCCCGTTCGATTTGGAATGCTTCTTCTAGCATGCAAAACATATAGATTGTCTTGCAAGGAGAAATTCCTCTCCAACTTTTCGTTTGCGATGGAGAATCTTGCTCGGAAGTTAACAAAAACTCGTCAGCCTAGTCGAGATCTTTCTCGGAAGTTATGGAAACTCCTACTCCTTTTGATGTAGCCATCAATAAGAGGACTCAGTTTTTCTCCACTGGTTTTTCTTCGACTATGGATTTTCTGCCGTTGGAGCCTTCTCTGCCAACTTCTCCTTGGTTGCATCCACCAAATTAACTCGACAAAAATTGACCCGTAGTTGTTTCGTATCCTCTTCTCTCTTTCCTCTAATATGTTAAGTGAGCATTTTGTAATAATAAAGTCAAAAATGTTACAAAAGAGAGCAAAAAGACACCCTAACCAAACTAGCATATATGACCTTTAGTGCACAAGTATGAGCAACTATATATTTCTTTCTATTTATATGCAGAAAGAGAACCTGTTTAACTCACAAAAAAGGTGATATTGACCCGTGTATGTGATAAGTATATCGACTTTCCTAAAAATATTTTATATCGAGTTGTATTCACTGGGCTTCTCTTCTTCTCATATCCCAATTTCTGATTGGGATCATCTGGAGTTTTTGCAGACCTACAACCACTCATCTATGTTTAAATTAGAAAGTCAAGAACATATTTACGTTGAGAAATAACAATCCCTTTCCTCAATTTAGCAAAATCCATGCCATAAAAATACCTTAGAGGTTCCAAGTTCTTGGTCTCAAAACCTGATGAGAGGCAAGTCTTCAACCGATTCATTTCATATAGGTCGTCTCCGATAAGAATTATATCGTCCACATACACAATCAATAAGTTTATCTTCCTATCCTTTGAAAGTCTGAAGACCATTGTATGATCTCCTTGTCCTTGAGTATATCGCTAACATTTAACAAACAGTGTAAATTTCTCAAACCTTGCTCTAGGTGACCACTTCAACTTGTATAAAAACTTTTTAGTTTACACACCTTTGTGTCAAACTTCTTTCTAAATCAAGGTGTATCCATATATACTTCTTCCTCAAAGTCTCCATTGAGAAATGCATTTTCTATATCCAAATTTTGTTGGGTCAGTCAAATTAGCTCAATTGACAGAAAACTCCTATAGAGTTTAGATTTGCTACTAGGGCGAATGTCTCTAAGTAATCAATGTCATAGGTGTGAGTAATTCCCTGGGCAACCAGTTGATCCTTATATCGTTCTAGAGAGACATCAAAACTATATTTGATTATAAACAATCATTTGCATCCGACAGTTTTCTTCCCCCTAAATAGATCAACCAACTCCAAAGTGTCATTTTATTCTAAAGTTTTCATCTCCTTGAAAACATCCTCCTTAAGTTTCAAAGCATCTTGCACAGTACTAAAAATCTTTATACAAGGCAAATGTGTGGTAAAATCCTGAACCATGGGTGAGAGATTTTCATATGACACATTGAGGCAATATATATAGGGTGAAAGATCTCTCCCTTTTATAAGCAACAATGGGATGGCTGGAACAATTAGATTTCATATTAGGGCTAGAGTTAGGTTCAATACTAGAAGACTCAGAACTCGAAGATGAAGTGAAATGATCATAGGATAAAGGCTCAAGGAGGACATTACCTGTAAAAGGTTCATGGATTTTGGGCAATGCAAATGATTCTTAGACACTTTATTTTGAAT
The DNA here is from genome assembly GCA_002079205.1 of Phalaenopsis hybrid cultivar. NCBI lineage: Eukaryota > Viridiplantae > Streptophyta > Magnoliopsida > Asparagales > Orchidaceae > Phalaenopsis > Phalaenopsis hybrid cultivar. The sequence goes on from JXCR01132187.1 coordinate 30,867, forward strand.
TGTCATTTGTCGAGAGTAGACAATGTCAAATGGTACAATTATCGTAATTCTTTTTCCTGTTTCCTATTTGTAAATTGTTATAGGATCATGAACATCATGAGAAAGTACAGTAGGAAGATCTAAATCATTTTTAATATCTAAAAAGCTCGACCCATTTTCTCCTGAAATAATATAGTATAGATTTTCAGGTTGAACAACGAAGGTTAGGAAAATATTATTTTGTGTCATCGATTTGAAGTTAGTCCTGAAAAACAGTAGTCAAATCTATGTTTTGTCCCTCCCCCCCTTGATAATGAGATGATAAAAAAGAATTGTAATTCAAAAAAGATCAAATCCATGAAAACAAATATTTTAGAAATAGAATCAAAACATTTATACCATTTTAGGGTGGGATCATAACCAGCAAACACACATTTTATTACCCGGGGTTTATTGTTTCCTTGTATATGACTATGAATGCAAAAAACTGCAACACACAAAAATATCTTTAAAGGTAAATAAGAAGACGATTTGTTAAGCAAATTTTTTGAAAAAATTTCAGAATTTATTTCAAAATTAAAAATTTTATTGGGTGTTTTATTAATGAGAAATATAACAATAAGAGCAGTTTCACCCCAAATAAATTTTCACACTTTATAAATAACAATGTCTGAGCAACTTGTAATAAGAGTTTGTGCTTCCTTTCAACTACCTTTTCTTGTGTGGTGTCAACCTAACTTTGATGAATTATTCTTTTTTAGATAAAAATGAACCAAAATATTTTTAAAATACTATCGATCATTATTACTTTGTAATATTTAAATATTTTTTTACAATTGCATTTGTAACATGATGTAAATTTTTTTATAAATTATTTTTACTTCGTATTTTTTTTTAAATAGACTCAACTTGGTGTGATCATCAGTAAATGTAACAAACCACTTGTTTCTGGAGTGTGTAAGATGTTTATACAGACCCCAAAAATTACTATGCATCAGCGTAAAAGGTTTAGTTCGGTTGTATATTTGGTAAGAAAGATACAAGCTGATCTATAACAAACGAACAATCTTTACATTAAAAAAGATGACAAACCTTAATTTTGAAATAAACTGAGAAACAAGAATTTTAATATTAAGAATTCAGATAAACTAAAATTTAATGTCATAACAAAATATCGTCTTTAGAATAAAAAACAAAATTTAAGTATTTTGACATTATCTATTCGCATTAAGTCCATCGTCAAATAAATAAAGTCCATTTTCTTTAGCACTAACAACAATCCTCCTAGTGGTGAATTATTGAAATTTAAAACAAGAGTAAATATCAACTTAACATTAATAATCAAAAGTGATTTTGCTAATGAAAAATAGATTACAAAATAATGTGGAAACATGGAGCATATCATGAAGGGTTAACAATGAGATGAGTAACAGTTCCTATCCCAACAATTACTGAAGGAAACAATCGACAATTTTGACACTTTAATTTCTTCCACAAGAGCTATAGGATGAGAATAATTTAGGAAAACCAATCATATGATCAGTTGTGTCAGAATCAAATATCCAAGAATGAATAAAATTAGGGTTAACACTTAACAATATAGTAGCTAAAGAGAACCTTTTGTACTAACGAGCAAGGTGAAGTCAATGACAATTTTGGAGATTTAAATACCTTGTACAGGTGCTCTAATTGCTCCTTAGTGAAAGGTAGTGTATTCTAGTTGGTACATGACTCTTGAGTTTCATTAGCAGCGATTTGATAGGCACAACCTTCACTTTTATATTTTTGTTTCCAAGTTGCAGATTTACTATGAAGCTTCCAACATGTCGCTTTCGTATGTTATAGTTTTGTATAATGCTCGCACCACTATAGGTAGAGCGAATTGATTTTGGAATTACTAGAACTAATAGAAAACGTAGAACTTTTTTTGGTGCTGATCATCGTTGACTTTTGCGACATCATCAGAGGAAAGAAGATGAGTCTGAAAATTCGATTCGATTTCGATCATGAGTTAGTTCAAAAACGGAAGTTGATACCAAGGTTAAACAAGATTGAGTATCTAATGGGCCTACTTCTAATCCAGTTTGATTATCCAATTCACGACACTCGAAAATGGAAGCCTTCTCTATGAAAACTAGAAAAACGAAAAGAAGATGAAGTCTTCTTTCCCTAAAATTAAAAATTCCAATGGCACCGAAAACCAATAAGAAATTAGCAGAGAAGAAGCCCGTTGTTGAAAGACTGAAGGAAGAAAGATGAGTCACAGGTGATGGAGAAATTTCCTACTGGGAAGAAGACTAGCACTGAGAAGTGGCTTCTGCATCAAAGACGGTTAACAAGGAGCTGAAATCCTCAATGTTGTGGTAGGAATAAAACCCTCAAGGACAAAACTATGAGGAAGCTGCAACGGCAGTTGTCATCTTTATCTCTTCTGTGCTTTCAGGACTCGTCGTTGGAGTAAATTCCATGCCGAGACTAGAGCCATCGTCATGTGGAAAGGAAGAAGTGAAGTTCCATTCCTCAAAAGTTTTGAGATGAGAATAGATGGGAATTTGATGGTCTCAATACAATACAATCCTATCATTGCCTCCCACGTAGCTCTAATCACAACGATCTTGTTGCTGCTTTCGTAGGCAGATCTTGTCGTTGCCTTCTTAGATAGCTCTACTTGCAATCATTTCGATTTTACCTTCCCAAGTGGTTTTAATCGCAAAATATTGTGAGCCAGCGGTCACGAAGGCGATGGATGGTTTTGGGTGATTCCATTCGTGAATTTCGACTCTAATATCATGTAGTTTTGGGAGAAGGAAAAAATAAATATTCCTCTTCAATTTCATATAAAACAATTGCAAGATAAATAGAGGGGGATGACTCCCACATTAAGAAAACAATAAAATCAGTCATAACTCCCCATAATAAAAGAAGAAAATAAGAATTATGACTTATCAATGCTACCAAATCCTAAAAATTGAAAATACTAATAATAAAACATTCAAAAAAATAAAATCTTCCTGTGGAATCCAATCATTTCAATAGGACATGATAGTGTCATTCCAAATACTTATCCTCAAATTTGATCAAAGTCAACATTGAAATTTGACCTAATTTGAAGNCGGTAGAACTTTTTTTGGTGCTGATCATCGTTGACTTTTGCGACATTATCAGAGGAAAGAAGATGAGTCTGAAAATTCGATTCGATTTCGATCATGAGTTAGTTCAAAAACGGAAGTTGATACCAAGGTTAAACAAGATTGAGTATCTAATGGGCCTACTTCTAATCCAGTTTGATTATCCAATTCACGACACTCGAAAATGGAAGCCTTCTCTATGAAAACTAGAAAAACGAAAAGAAGATGAAGTCTTCTTTCCCTAAAATTAAAAATTCCAATGGCACAAAAACCAATAAGAAGTTAGCAGAGAAGAAGCCCGTTGTTGAAAGACTGAAGGAAGAAAGAGGAGTCACAGGTGATGGAGAAATTTCCTACTGGGAAGAAGACTAGCACTGAGAAGTGGCTTCCGCATCAAAGACGGTTAACAAGGAGCTGAAATCCTCAATGTTGTGGTAGGAATAAAACCTCAAGGACAAAACTATGAGGAAGCTGCGACGACAGTTGTCATCTTTATCTCTTCTGTGCTTTCAGGACTCGTCGTTGGAGTAAATTCCATGCCGAGACTAGAGTCATCGTCATGTGGAAAGGAAAAAGTGAAGTTCCATTCCTCAAAAGTTTTGAGATGAGAGTAGATGGGAGTTTGATGGTCTCAATACAATACAATCCTATCATTGCCTCCCGCGTAGCTCTAATCACAACGATCTTGTTGTTGCTTTCCTAGGCAGATCTTGTCGTTGCCTTCTTAGATAGCTCTACTTGCAATCATTTCGATTTTACCTTCCCAAGTGGTTTTAATCGCAAAATATTGTGAGCCAGCGGTCACGAAGGCGATGGATGGTTTTGGGTGATTCCATTCGTGAATTTCGACTCTAATATCATGTAGTTTTGGGAGAAGGAAAAAATAAACACTCCTCTTCAATTTCATATAAAACAATTGCAAGATAAATAGAGGGGGATGACTCCCACATTAGGAAAATAATAAAATCAGTCATAACTCCCCATAATAAAAGAAGAAAATAAGAATTATGACTTATCAATGCTACCAAATCCTAAAAATTGAAAATACTAATAATAAAAGATTCAAAAAAATAAAATCTTCCTGTGGAATCCAATCATTTCAATAGGACATGATAGTGTCATACCAAATACTTATCCTCAAATTTGATCAAAGTCAACATTGAAATTTGACCTAATTTGAAGGTTTTCTTCATTTCTACAAACTTTTTGAGTATTATGACATTATAAAAGCATTTATATTGGAGTTTTGATAGTGAACTAGTTAAAGCTA
>JXCR01132191.1:9831-42038 GCA_002079205.1 Phalaenopsis hybrid cultivar
TTTATGAAATTTAATCCTCTGAGTTTATTGAAACACAAGGGTAAAATGATAGAAACCAATTCACACAACCTTCTACAAAAGGGTAAAATTGTAATTACATAGATTGATGAACATTGGAAGTTAATTAAGTTTGGATAATTCAGGTGTAAGTGGGCACATTTTAATAAGTCAATAATTAACTGATATGAAGCCCCAAACCAATGGTTAAGCATTAATTCAATCCTTCAATAATAATCAAACACACTTCATGAAACTTCTTCTAAATTACAAATGTATCCTTAAGAGATCTAAGAGCTTGGTAGTGAGCTAAGCTTGATCAAAAATCATTTAAAAGAGTTATAAAATAAAGAACATAAGTTATCATAGGCATTCATAAAATACTACAAGCTCAAGTTCAATTGAGAGAATAGAGTAAGATTGCCATAAGCGATTAAGCCTACCACTAAGGGTAACCACCCAAATAAACCTCAAACATAACGAAAGAAGTAATTACTTGCCCTACTTATGGGCTAATTGAAACAAGAAAAATTAGCATGACTCAAAATATTGAAGTGAAACTTTAACTTAACTATGATTGATCAATTCAACAATATAATAATATCAAATGAACTTGAAATAGCCAGGGAGATTCTAAAGTTGTTTATGCTCACTCCTCGAGCACTTTTACGAGATTTTGGACATTTTAGAGTACAGTTGGGTTTGCCTAAATTTTTTGAAGAAAATCATCATCAAACCTTAGGGACCACCAAGATATGATTATATACCCTTTTAAGTTAAATCTTTAATGAAAACTCAGTCAATACTTATCCTATAGTAAAACCTAATGCCAAGGGTATGAATCTTGGATATGGTATTCGAACCCTTATGGGCACTTGAGAATATTTTTGTGCACATATGGATCATTGGGCTTGTATAAGATGGAGGTTTGGGTGGCGAAGGCGATGACGATATGCTTATGTGTGCTAAGAGCCGGAAATTAGAATAGTATCTCCTAGCTTAATGACCATCGAGGATGGGATATGATCGATGATACTATTCCCCAACTTTTGGCAAAAAGTTGGCCCTAGCTTTCTTAAGTTAATGGTAGTTCTAGTCCGATCAGAATGATTAACTTGTGGACTATCTAACTTTCCCAAAACACACACACACACATACACACACACACCCAGATATATATATGTATATGTATATATATATATATATATATATATATATATATATANCCAAGAAATGCCCTCCTTAGATTTTCTTGGATGGTAGCTTCTATCCAAAGTTGGAATTATAAAGCACATAGCCCAGCTCTGAGTCCCCAACTTCACTAAATTCTTACATTTAGTCTTAATCTTCTATATGTAGCAATGAGTTTTATTTTACTCTATTCATGTTTTCTTATGATTTAATTTTGTTTTTCTTATGCCAGATTTTCATATCACTTGCTTAAATTTCCTGCATTTTCTTAAATTTCATGCACATTACTATATTATGTTTATCTGTCAACTTTGCAGTAGCAACAAGAATCTCATGTACACAAGTTTTTTTTTTTAAATTTACTGCACTTTATCTCACTTTATTGTTCTTTTATATTCTACATACTTGTAATACATGTTAGAATTGGAGAACAGTAGATTGGTTTTTTAGGAGTTACACTGTGACAAACCACAAGACCTAACATTTATTGCATGCCACTTAACTCTAAACTTGAAATCATTACATCAAGAACAAGTTGCAAGCAGATGGAGGACAACTTCTTCTAACGAATCAAGAGTCAACAATAGGAATCAGATCTACCTCAGTAAAATCATTACTTTGACTTAAATAACAAATCCATAAGACTTTGAGGTTGTCTCTCTATTGTGACATAAATCTTTACCTTGTCTTTTAAGCTTTTGCATCACCATGTTGTACAATATAAACTCTAACTCTCTTAGGATTTTGAGGTCATCGTATGATAAAACATAAACATTCCTATCTTCCAGCTATTTGTATGATGAGATATTATGCAGATGTAAGCTCTAAATAATAAATTGATAGGATTGAAACCTTGAATAACATCGTCTCCAAAATGAAGACAAATAATAGTACAGTTTGGGAAGTCATCGAGGTTCTTCTAAGGATCTGTGGAATCCCTTACTTTTCACTTCTATGACTCCTAAAATTACTACTCTAATTTTGTCATTTTCCACTTATTTTTTCCTGTTTCCAATCTTGAAAACTAAACCTTGAGATCTTGAAGACAAAGACCTCTGATCATCGTCAAGAGTTTTCTTAAGTGACTTCGGTCAATTAGGTTATAATTAACTATAGGGGCTTGCTTCTATAGGGAACTAAATAACCCATGTAATATAAACTCTATCTAATCTTTCTATTAGGTATGGGAACTTGTCGGTCACACATAAAAGGCTTGCAGACCAAATAGATGTCATAAATTCTTTTAACTTATTTAATTGAGCCCACTATCAAATAATGTGTCTATCCTTCAAGATAGGTGCATTGCTTGTAGTGATGTGCTCAGTTATTTAAACTATTAAAATGTATGAGATCTTGTTAGTCTCATCTTATCAAAAAATTAAAAATACTATTTTCCAAATCAAATTATATATATATATATATATATATATATATATATATATATATATAATAAAAAAAATAACGATTGACAATTTTTGGCGACTCAGTCGGGGATTGAACTAGTTTTCAAAAATAAAAACTATATATATTAAATTAAATTTAAATCATTTTCAAAAGAGCCCGAATCAAGAATTTTGACCAACAACGTCATCTCTTATGAAGAATAGCATTTTCTTTCTGTTTTCTAGATGCATCTTTATGTAGTAATATCCAGAAAATGCATTAAGGAAACTCTTGATTGAGTTCCCGATAACTGAGTCTATGAGTTCATCAATTCTGATTAATGGGTATTTCTCATTTGCGTAGGCATCTTATAGAGTAGTAAAGTCAACACAAATCCACCACATGTCATTTATTTTTGAAACATGACTATGTTGGTGATCCAATTTAGAGTTTCACCTCACATACATAGCAGAGTTCCTACAACTTCTCTACTTCCTCTCATATTAGATTCTATAAGGTGATTGCAATTGAGCTTATACTTTATTATTTTGGATAAATTATTGGGAGGATGTTTAGTCGGCAGCAGATGACAATAATAGAAAATCTTGAAATTTCTATGACCAACCAAATGAATATATCTCATTGCTCTTGGAGCAGGTTGAATGGCTCATCTGTTTATCAAGTATCAAATGCTATGCTCAGTAAAAAAAAATTACTTATTTTTTTTCTAGGAACCTCTTCAATTAGGTGATGAGTTTAAGGCCATCCCTATATATTTTTTCCTTTTTTTTTTTTTTTTGAAATATTAAACACTAAATCAAAAAATATATATCTTGAACCAGGTAACATTAGAAATGCAACATTCTCTTTAACCAATAAGTAACGGGTCCTTCGTAAGTGAGCTTATTTAATACTTGTGTACAACAATGTACTTGAGCACATGATTTGTGGCATACACATTTTGATGCATAAGCAGTGTGGCATATATGTAATTGGGGAATTTACATGCATAGCACTTAATTCTCATGCATTTACATGTCTCACACCAAAACTTTCATTTTTACAATTAAAGCACAATTTCGTTACGTATGAAAAATTGGATTTCAGTAAATCAACTTTTCATACACAGAAAAAGGTGCATAGGAAGTAAATATTGGAGTTTCGGTGTGAGATGTAAATGCAGAAAAACTAGGTACTATGTATTTAAAAATTGAAATATAAGAGTTTGATATGTAAATACAAAAGAATTGAGTTGTATGTAAAACTTCCTTTTACTTTTTATATAGTTGGGCACTGTAGTCCAAACGAAACCTCTAATTAAAATACATATTTAGAAAAGGGAGAATTAGTTACCACACAATTCTTATTTATTTACATATCTAGTACATAAAAGTTCATATTTACATAAACAACACTCAAATATTTAATAATACATAAAACTATCATCATTACTAACCTTTTTATAAAGTGAAGTGTACCGTTTTGTATATGTTTATATATCACCAATATATTATAAATACTTATTTGTTAACTTAATATCTTCGAATGTTCTTTTTCAAAATATAGCCCCTCACTACAAAAAAAATGCTTTGGCGATGCAAAAAAGAAGGTACAGCAGCGGTTTTAATTGCCTTTAAAATTCAAGCAGTAGTTTACAAACCGCTGCAAAACCATCGTCGATACTTTACTTTGCGCCACATAGTCTTGTAGCTACGGTTTTAAAACCGTCACTGTAGCCTGAAGCTACGACGACAGCTTTAAAACTAATGTCATAGCTCTACGTTACGGCGGTGGTGTTAACCACGACGTATCTGAAATATTTGTCACGTTTTAATCCCCACTGATACTTAGCGACACAAAGCCTTAAAACAGTGGTTTTAAAACCACCACCGTAGCATCAAGGTACCACAGTAGTATATTGTGGTTTTTATTGGATAATGTAGAGACCTGGTCCACCACAATTTAATTAGCCCCCTCATTAACAATCTCCTCTACCACTCACTTACTTTCCCACCTAAGACTCACCTATCACATCCCACCTACCGCTCACCTACCTCCCACCTACCGCTCTCCCAGTTTCTATAAATAAAATCTTATGGCTTGTCATAAGCTAAGCAAGGGCTAAGCCAAGTCCTCTAAGAGAGAAAGAGATGAAGAGAGAGAGAAAGAGAGAGAATAAAACAGAGATTTTCTTGTAAACGTTGAGGGGATCGTCGGCGTAATTAATCGAAGAAATAAAATCCTCTACAGCTCCGTAGACGTATGCAATTTTGTCAAACCTCATAAATTTGTGTCGCTCAGGTGTTTTTTCTGCGTGCAATTTTTTCTTGTTCCATTTTTCGCTTTATTGTCGTCGTTTTTCTCAACAACTAGTATCAGAGCTTTGGTTCTAATCTAAAGAAGAACGATGGGTGGAGATGAAGTGATGACATCGTTGATCGAGAAGTTCAATGACACAGATTTTGCTTACTGGAGGATGCAGTTAGAGGACTACTTCTATGAGAAGAAACTTCATCTTCTGTCACTGGGAAAGCGGCCGGAAAAGATGGACGGGGCAGAATGGAATATGTTGGATCAACAGGTTATGTTGGTTATTAGATTATCCCTGTCGAGATCGGTTGCCCACAACGCCATCAAGGAGAGGACTACTGCAGAATGACAGCTTTATCAGGTATATATGAAAAGTCATCGGCAAATAACAAGGTGCACTTGATGAAAAGGTTATTCAACTTGAAGATAGCGGAAGGTGTGTCTGTTGCTCAACACCTAAACAATTTCAAAACTATCATAAATCAATTGTCGTCTGTTGAATTTGATTTTGATAATTAGATATGTGCATTGATATTGTTGGCTTCATTGTCAAATAGCTGAGAAGTAATGAGGACAGCAGGTAAATTCAAACTGAAATATGATGATATTCATGATTTGACTTTGGCTGAGGTGGTGCGCAGAAAAGATTCTAGTGAGACCTCGTGTTCAAGTTCGGCGTTGAATGTTGATTCCAGAGGGAGATTGACAGCAACTTTATATATGCAATAAAATATAAAATAAATATGAACGTCTTAAATATTCAATAATTGTAAAGTCACACTTATCAACGCAAGTATACGTATCGCTCAAGTAAGATTAAATATTCAATAATTGTAAAGTCACACTTATCAACGCAAGTATATGTATCGCTCAAGTAATGGATTCGATAAAGATGGATGTATAAAATATTCAATAATTGTAAAGTTACACTTATCAACGCAAGTATACGTATCGCTCAAGTAATATAAGTTTCAATATTTGTAAAGTCACACTTATCAACGCAAGTATACATATCGCTCAAGTAATATAGGGGCTTCAATAGAGTCCTAGATATCGATCCCATAGGGAGTAACTTTAGAACTACGAACTAAGATTTTAGAAAAGCAATAAAGTCACACTTATCAATGCAAGTATACGTATCGCTCAAGTAATATAGGGCTCTAATGGAGAGTCCTAGATATTGTCAACGCAAGTATACATATCGCTCAAGTAATATAGGGCTCTAATGGAGTCCTAGATATCGAGGGGAGTAGTTTCGAATTACGGATTAAGACTTTAGAAAAGGAATACTTTAATCACAACGACGACTTTCAATTTGCTTATCTGTCACTAATAGGCAATTAAAATAAGTAGATAATTTTAATAACTAATAAATAACTAGNACTTACTCAATTTTTCTCTGAGATCACCCATTGATTGCACATGAACAAAGAGGTTATAGAAGGGTCGGAATGGAAATATTCAGTAGAATCCTCCTCTACCAATTTCATCCTCCTCATCAGTCGTATCAAACTATCTTCTAAATGTCCAGAGTGCTCAAAATGTTCTTTCATCCTCCAGTCCAGATGATCAAAGAAATTGGAGATATTATTAATCGCATTCATGACATTTTGTACCTTCTTTTCGAATTTCTTGATTTGGCGCAGGATCACCAGAGACTTGTCAGGAATTAACAGTTGAACTGGCGGTGAATTCTGAGATGATTGATCTACTATAATTGTCATGTCATTTTCATCTTCAAAAACTGGGAATCTTTCAATTGGAACCAAAGGCTTCCAAGGTAGCAGTACATTTTCCCAATTTTCATAGGACACTTGGAACTGACTAAAAAGTGAGAAAATTGTGGAGGGGTGTCCAAGCCCATAAGTTGATCCATAAAAGATCAGACTCAAAACTGACTGCACAATTATAGATCTAATGTCGATCGGCAGTCCCCTTTGGATGCAGTAATTCAAAATGACACTTTCTTTAGAAACTTTATCGATCATGATTGTCGGTAACAGTTTTGTAGAAATGAAAAAGTGCCAATGTTTAGAAACGGGATTCAGGAGTGTTGCAGAAAAACTAACATACCTGTTTTCTCTTATTTTCCAGTCGTCAGTTTCGGTCATTAAGTATTGGTAAATCTCATTCATCTGGTTTCTTGTTGGGACGAAATTGAAATAGTGACAGACACGAACATTCTCTATCACATATAATTCATTGATCAGTGTAGGAGTGAAAGTGATCCATCTTCGTTGCACATAAACAACTCCTTGGTTGATTTCATGTAAATTTCGCATAAAATTCTTTTACCACAAAACCACCACAGCGGTAGTAGTGTAGCACAACACTTCCCATCTTCGCTGTACTATCGTTTCTTCAATATCTGTCATGGGATTATTCAATCCACGATTCACGAATCCTTGTTCTTTGATCAATCTTTTCTTTGTCAGCAACTTGTTGAAGATTCGTTGTGCTTCCACACTAATAAACTTTTGCAGATTGAAAACTCGCATTCTGGGATTATCAGGGGAATTGGACACCATAGGAATGAAATTAGTAGAGTTTCACTTCGCTTTTGGAGGGAAAATATGAACTAGAATTCAAATTTTTGAGTTTAAAAAGACAATTCTCGACCAAAAATCGCCAAAAAACGCCATTTGAACCCGCATAACCGTCAATTCACCGGTCTCGCCGTAGGCGGGGTCGATGGCGCCTTCGATGAGTCTCTATATTAATTTTGTATGGACTCTCATGAAAAACCAACCGTTAGCGGCATCGAGGGCGCCGTCGGAGCCCAAGGCAAAATTTCCACAGTTTCGCTCTGGTCCGAATGCGTTCCAATTTTTCTTCATGGATCCAATTATTAAGATGTTTCAATGATAAATAAGAGTAGTAGAGTTTAATAATACCACAAAATAACAATAATATCAAATAAAAATTACTATAATCACGATAAAAGTAAACATAAATATGGTTGCCTCCCATAAAGCGCTTAGTTTAACGTCGTCAACCCGACCTATTCAGGTGTCATTCAGGTTGACTGATCATTAAAACCTCTTTAAAATTTGGTCTTTTACCCTCATAATATGGTTTTAATCTATGTATATTTATTTTAAATCTATTTCCTGTCTTCTGATCTTCAATTTCAACAGCTCCGTAAGTATAAACGTGAGTCACGGTAAAGGGCCCTAACCAACGAGACTTCAATTTCGCAGGAAATAATTTTAGCATAGTGTTGTAAAGTAAAACTTTTTGTCCTGGTTCAAATTTCTTTTGGTTAATCTTTCGATCGTGCCATAACTTTAATTTTTCCTTATAAATTTTGTCGTTATCATAAGACTATTTCTTAATTCTTCCAATTCATTTAAATGTAACAATCTCTTCAAACCAGCATCTTTCAAATTATAATTGAATTCCTTAATCGCCCAATATGTTTTATGCTCCAATTTAAGTCTTTCAAAAAATAAGTCTGTAAGGAGTCATTCCAATAGGAGTTTTATAAGCAGTCTTGTAAGCCCATAATGTGATATCCAGTCTAGTGGACCAATCTATTCTACTAGGGTTTACAGTCTTTTCAAGTATTTGTTATATCCAATCTAGTGGACCCATCTATTCTACTAGGGTTTACAGTCTTTTCAAGTATTTGTTTGATCTCTCTATTTCTAAAATGGGATCCTCCATTAGTGATAATCATTCTAGGCATTCAGTATCTAGTGAAAATATTTTTCTTCAAAAATCTTGAAACATTTTTAGTGTCACAACGAGGTAAAGCTTGTGCTTCAATCCACTTAGAAACGTAGTCCACTGCATAAATATATATCAAGTTCCCAAATGAAGGAATAAATGGTCCCATAAAATCTAATCCCCAAACATCAAATATCTCAACTTCGTTCCTAAAATGAAGGAATAAATTGTCCAATAAAATCTAATCCCCAAATGTCAAAGATCTCAACTTTTAACATGAAATTCAGTGGCATTTCATTTCGTCTAGATATATTGCCTACTTGTTGACATCGATCACAAGTTTTTATGTATCTATAAACATCTCTAAAGATGGTNCGAAACATTAAATAAACACAACATTTCCTAACACAAACACAATACTAAATAATCAAACTAAAATACGAAATGAAAATCACATTATAATCCACAATTCTACTTAACATCTACTCCACATAAAAATTCAACTATAACACTAACTTTTATAACAAAAATTAAAATTATCCAAGTACAACATAATAAAAATGAAAGTCCAAATACATAAACATCTATTTCTATTACAAAAGATCACAGAAAATAAAAATACAAACATAAGTACATCAATTTCATTCAATATCAAAATCCCAAGTTATATCTTCATCGCTTTTGATCAACAGGTGGATTGGGCTGATACTGAGTATATCGGGGGCATTCATGAAACATAACATCAAGCTCACCTCTGTAATGTCGGGCCTGAGCTTCATAATAGGCTACCTCAAAATTTGAATGTCTCTGCAGATACTCACTATCATAATTATGTCACTGTTCTAAACCTTCAATTCTTTCACTTATCAAATCTATGCTCTTCCGCTGCAATGTCAACTCATTCATCAAATCAGAGAGGGTAGGGGAACTAGAAGGTGGAATGTCATAACTTGTAGAGGGGACATCTCTACTAGTAGAAGGTTTTTAACTTCTACTCCCAGTTCACCATTTCTCATGGGATTCATAAGTCTTCAGATTAGCTTTACTAATGGGTTTCATATGATAAACCTATTCTTCATCTCCACTCTTCACTCCAGAAAGTTTGCAAATTGCATAAATAAGTCCAGGATGTCCTAGACCTCCACTTGTCTCATTGTCGTAGTCAATATATTCTTATGAATTATTCTCCCCACATTTATAATTCTACTATTATGAATACAGAAATTCAGAATAGCTCTATCTCTAGTTACCTCACTATGTTGATAGGTCGGTAACAGAGTAGAAGAAATGAAATAGTGCCACGCCTTAGAGGTGGCATTCAGCATGGAAGCAGAAAAATTTACCCGTTCTCGCTGCTTTATCTTCCATGCTCCTTTCCCCTTAGTGAGAAAGTTGATCATATCATTGAGGGGGCCTTCCATCATACTAAAGGATTAATATTGGCAGCTGTAAGAGTCTGGGATTTCATTAAAAGTGTTGATGCGGGCGGCAGTAAACTCAACAGGGAATCTACGCACTTTAACGATTCCGTCATCAGAATAAATCACATTGGCGTAGAATTCCTTCACAACATTTGCATCTGCTTTATTGGTGGTGTAACAAAAATTTTCCCACCTTTGCTCGGCAATAACTCATTCGATTTCTCCTCCCGAACTTTCAAAAACTCGATCTTGTATGCACTTCTTTCCTTTCAACATGGAAGTAAATTTTGTTTGAGCCATCACATTGACGAAGCGAGATTCATCGAACTAAACTCTTCTCTTTTGTCGTGGAGCCATTTTAATCTAGTCAATTTATAAAAAAATTCCAAAAATTACTTCAAATATGCGAATCATGGCTTCCAATAGTAATTCTAAGAGTTCAACAATAAGATCCATTAATTTCTTCCCAAATTTTATTCACATTCCCAAATTTTTTGGATCTTCTCAATGAGGAATAAATTCATGGTGGAAATCAAATATTTTTAGCTTGGAGTGAAGCTCTTACCTAGAGATGATAAAATATGGTGTCAAAAAGCCTTGAAATTGCCTCCTAATCCAAGATCTCTCAAGCCCTAGGTCAAAAATGGCATTTTTAGGAGGAAGGGGATGATGAATAGTGGCGGTTGATGCGGTTAAGGGTGTTTTTTGTTAGCTCGCCGTCAGCGGGGTCGATGGCATCGTCGGCGTGCTCAATTGGAATTTAAATCCTAAGTCTCGGAAAATTCTCGTCGTCGGTGACGTCGAGGACGCTGTCGGCGGGCTCTATTGATTTAGTCCAAATTCTGGATTTTTGCGATTTTGATCAATTCCAAGCCTAAACAACATCTGTTTAATCATTATAAACATAATTTTAAGTAACTAAATGATGTACTTAACACATAAACTTTCACAACACAAACATCACATTTATATATAAATTCTAAGGGGTACAATATACGTTACATAACACACCTAAATTTGGTATTTTCTCAACCTCNCTTCTTCTTTTTGAACATCTATCATAGCTTTTCCAGTAGCTAAAAATGGTCTCCCTAAAATGATAGGTATTTCTTTATCTTCCTCCATATCTAAAACAATGAAATCCACAGGAAAGATAAATTTATCCACTTTTACTAACACATCTTCTATAACTCCCTTAGGATATGTAACTTAACGATCCGCTAACTGTAGAGTTACAGAAGTTGGTGAGACTTCTCATAATCCTAATCTTTTGAAAACTGATAGAGGCATAAGATTAATGCTGGCTCCCAAATCACATAAAGCTCTTCCAGAAATTTTTCACCTATCGCACACGGTATAGTGAAACTGCCAGGATCCTTTAATTTTTCAGGAAGCTTTTTCTGAATAATTGCACTACACTCTTTGCTAAGTGCAACAATTTCATTATCCATAAACTTCCATTTCTTGTTCAGAATATCTTTCATAAATTTCACATAATTGGGCATTTGCTCTAAAGTTTCTACGAAGGGAATGTTTACTGTTAATTTCTTAAGAATTTCTAAAAATTTGGAAAATTATTCATTCTATTTGTGTTGCTTCAATCTTTGAGGAAACGGTGGTGGAGGTTTCTCCATAGTAATTTTCATTGGTGTAAATGGATACTCTAAATCTGGGTATTCATGATTCTTTTCTTTTTCGGTATCCATTTTCTCTTTTTCAGTTTTTGTTTCTTTTTGAACCCTTATTTCCAATTCTGTTCCACTTCGTAATTATATCACTTTGATTTTTTCTCTTCCTTGGTCTTTAGGATTTGGTTCCATAGTACTAGGAAAAGTTCCNGGTAAAGCTTGTGCTTCAATCCACTTAGAAACGTAGTCCACTGCAATTAATATATATAAGTTCTAAAATGAAGGAATAAATTGTCCAATAAAATCTAATCCCCAAATGTCAAAGATCTCAACTTTTAACATGAAATTCAGTGGCATTTCATTTCGTCTAGATATATTGCCTACTTGTTGACATCGATCACAAGTTTTTATGTATCTATAAACATCTCTAAAGATGGTAGGCCAATAAAATCCAGCTTGTAAGATTTTATAAGCAGTTTTATCAATCCCAAAATGTCCTCCAAATTCAAAATCATGACATTTCTGAATGATCGACTCAGTTTCTTCATAAGGTACACATCACCTCATAATAAGATCCTTACATTATTTATATAAATAAGGCTCATCCCAAAAATATGCTTTCGCATTATGAATGAATTTTCTTTGTTGTTGCAATGTCAGCATAGGTGGCAAAATATCACTTACAATATAATTAACAATATCAGCATACCATGGTATTTTCCACTCATTAATATTATAAAGTTGTTCATCAGGGGAACTGTCTGTAATTTCATTATTAGTGTCGAATAATTCTTGATCTTCTAATCTTGACAAATGATTAGCAATTTGATTTTCAGTTCCCTCTCTATCAATAACCACAAGATCAAATTCTTGCATCAAAAGTATTCATCTAATCAACCTTGGTTTAGCATCCTTCTTTTGCATCAGATATTTAATAGCAGAGTGATCAGTATGCACAACACATTTAGCTCCAATTAAATAAGATTTGAAATTATCTAAAGCATACACACTTGTTAGTAACTCTTTTTCAGTAACAATATAGTTAATTTGTGCATCATTAAGAGTTTTACTAGCGTAGTATATAACCTTAAAAATCTTTTCATACCTTTGCCCAAGAACAACTCCAATAGCATAATCACTAACATCACACATCAGTTCAAATGGTTTCTCCCAGTTAGGTGAAACTAAAATAGGGGTTGTGATTAATTTTTTCCTTAATAACTCAAAGGCATTTAAACAGCTTTTAGAAAATTCAAATTTCTTGTCCTTTTCTAAAAGTTGGCATAGAGGTTTAGTAATTTTTGAAAAATATAATAAAACACCTGTAAAAACCAACATGTCCAAGAAAACTCCTAACCTCCCTTACATTAGCAGGAGGTGTTACTTCTTGTCCTTTTCTAAAAGTTGGCATAGAGGTTTAGTAATTTTTGAAAAATCTTTAATAAAGTCTGTAAAAACCAACATGTCCCAGAAAACTTCTAACTTCTCTTACACTAGTAGGAGGTGTTATAACATGTCCAAGAAAACTTCTAACCTCTCTTACATTAGTAGGAGGTGTTAGTTTAGATATAAGTAAAATCCAACATGTCCAAGAAAACTCCTAACCTTTCTTACATTAGTAGGAGGTGTTAGTTTAGATATAATTGAATTTTTGCAGGGTCAGCTTCCATACCATCTTCCAAAATTTTATGCCCTAACACAATTCCTCCTGCAACCATAAATTAATTTTTGCAGGGTTTGCTTCCATACCATCTTCCAAAATTTTATGCCCTAACACAATTCCTCCTGCGTTGCAGGGTCTGCTTCCATACCATCTTCCAAAATTTTATGCCCTAACACAATTCCTCCTGCAAAACTTCTAACCCCTCTTACATTAGTAGGAGGTGTTAATTTAGATATAACTTGAATTTTTGGAAGGTCTGCTTCCATACCATCTTCCAAAATTTTATGCCTTAATAAAAT
Organism: Phalaenopsis hybrid cultivar; assembly: GCA_002079205.1. Lineage (NCBI taxonomy): Eukaryota > Viridiplantae > Streptophyta > Magnoliopsida > Asparagales > Orchidaceae > Phalaenopsis > Phalaenopsis hybrid cultivar. The sequence goes on from JXCR01132191.1 coordinate 23,393, forward strand.
TCCTCCTGCAACCATAAATTGACTACTTTCATACCATTTTTTGAAATTTTATGTCCTAACACAATTCCTCCTGCAACCATAAATTGATAGGTTCCATACCATCTTCCAAAATTTTATGCCCTAACACAATTCCTCCTGCAACCATAAATTCATAACCTCTCTTACATTAGTAGGAGGTGTTAGTTTAGATATAACTTGAATTTTTGCAGGGTCTATTCCATACCATCTTCCGAAATTTTATGCCCTAACACAATTCCTCCTGCAACCATAAATTGACATTTCTCCCANCAGGGGTTGTGATTAATTTTTCTTTTAATAACTCAAAGGTATTTAAACAGCTTTCAATAAATTCGAATTTCTTGTCCTTTTCTAAAAGTTGGCATAGAGGTTTAGTAATTTTTGAAAAAATAATAAAACACCTGTAAAAACCAACATGTCCAAGAAAACTCCTAACCTCCCTTACATTAGCAGGAGGTGTTACTTCTTGTCCTTTTCTAAAAGTTGGCATAGAGGTTTAGTAATTTTTGAAAAATCTTTAATAAAGTCTGTAAAAACCAACATGTCCCAGAAAACTTCTAACTTCTCTTACACTAGTAGGAGGTGTTATAAGATGTCCAAGAAAACTCCTAACCTCTCTTACATTAGTAGGAGGTGTTAGTTTAGATATAACTTGGCATAGAGGTTTGGTAATTTTTGAAAAATCTTTAATAAAACGCCTGTAAAAACCAACATATCTAAGAAAACTCCTAACCTCTCTGATATTAGTAGATGTTAGTTTAGATATAACTTGAATTTTTGCAGGGTCTGTTTCCATACCATCTTCCAAAATTTTATGCCCTAACACAATTCCTCTTGCAACTATAAATTGACATTTCTCCCAATTCAGAACTAAATTAGTTCTTTCGCATTACTCCAAAACTTTTTCAAGCTAACTTAGCATGCGTTAAATGATGTTCCAAATACAGAGAAATCATCCGTAAATATTTCCAATTCATCATCAATTAACTTACTAAATTTGGACATCATACATCTCTTGAATGTTGCAGGTGCATTACATAATCCAANATTTTCGTATAACTTTAAAACTTTTTCAAGGTATTTTAAGCATGCGTCAAATGATGTTCCAAATACGGAGAAATCATCCATAACTACTTCCAATCCATCATCAATTAACTTACTAAATATGGACATCATACATTTCTGGAATGTCGCAGGCGCATTACATAATCCGAAAGGCATTCTTTGAAAAGCAAAAGTTCCAAAAGAACTAGTAATTTTTGTCTTTTCTTGATCCTCAGGAGCAATAGGAATCTGAAGGTAACCGGTATAACCATCTAAAAAGCAAAATATTTGTGCCCAGCAAGTCTATCCACTATTTGATCTAAAAAGGGTAAAAGGAAGTAATCTTTCCTGGTGGCAGTGTTTAATTTCCTATAATCAATGCAAATACGCCACCTATTAACTTGTCTGATAGGTATTAATTCATTATTTTTTTTATTTTAACAGTCACTCCTCCTTCTTGGGAACACAATGAATTGGACTTACCCACGCACTATCTGAAATAGAATATATAATTCCAGTGTCTTTTACGAACACAATGAATTGGACTTACCCATGCACTATCTGAAATATGATATATAATTCCAGTGTCTAAGCACAATGAATTGGACTTACCCACGCACTATCTGAAATAGGATATATAATTCCAGTGTCTAACCCACAATGAATAGGACTTACCCACGCACTATCTGAAATAAGATATATAATTCCAGTGTCTAACCATTTCAAAATTTATTTTTTTACTACTTCTTTCATTATAGGGTTTAACCTCCTTTGTGGATCAAATCTTGGTTTAGAATTCTTAACTACTTCTTTCATCATCAGATTTAATCTCCTTTGTGGATCAACTCTTGGATATTGTTCATCTAATATAATTCTGTGCATACAGATTGAATGACTAATTCCCTTAATATCAGCTAAGGTCCAACCAAAAGCTTTCTTATATCTTTTTAATGTATCTAACAGTCTTTGCTCTTGCAGATCATTTAATTCTAAAGATATAATAACAGGTTATGTAAATGAGTCTCCTAAAAATACATACTTCAAGTGACTATGCAATTCTTTCATCTCAAGTTCACGTGGTTTTATAATCAATGGAAACAGATTTTTATCGGCATTTTCTGTAATATCCAACATCTCAAATCTTTCCTAAACATAATCTAGTTTTTCATTTTCTAATTCGTCCAAAATAACTTCATCATTCTCTTCAAATTGTTCTTTCTCTTCAATTCTTCATAATGCTTTTTATCTTAAAAATGTTCTTTAAAATGTTCGTTCAGTAGATGTTCAATAATTTTCATGTAAAAATATTCATTATCTCTTTCAACAGCAGGGTATTTCATAGATTTCGCAATGTTAAAAGTCACTTCTTGATCATTAACTCTCATAGTTACTTCTTCTTTTTGAACATCTATCATAGCTTTTCCAGTAGCTAAAAATGGTCTCCCTAAAATGATAGGTATTTCTTTATCTTCCTCCATATATAAAACAATGAAATTCACAGGAAAGATAAATTTATCCACTTTTACTAACACATCTTCTATAACTCCCTTAGGATATGTAACTTAACGATCCGCTAACTGTAGAGNTTTCATCAATATCTTCAAATTGTTCTTTCTCTTCAAAATGTTCTTTAAAATGTTCATGTTGACATCAATTTTTGGATATCATAGGTGTAGGGTGTCCACCTGTGATCGACGAAAATTAGTTATCGTGTCATACANATGTTGGCATCAATTTTTGGATATCATAGGTGTAGGGTGTCCACCTGTGATCCACGAAAATTAGTTATCGTGTCATGCACAAATTTGGCTCAAATTGACCTGAGCACCTGCGAGCTTGTTCATATGACCCCAAACGACGAAATGGNACACAAATTTGGCTCAAATTGACCTGAGCACCTGCGAGCTTGTTCATATGACCCCAAACGACGAAATGGACAACACGAGTGAGTTTGGAATGTCGATTCCACTTGGAAAAGACACTCATTGCACCACGATTTCGCGTACGGGCTTAAAATATGCATATTATCATTTTTTTGAAACGATAGTCGAAAAAGTGGTTCGAACGACCCCGGACGACTAAACGGACCACACCGGTGCGTCCAGAACATCAATTTTACATAGGGGACACATTCATTTTATCGCAATGACGTGTTCGGCGAAAATGCACGGAGAGAGGTTAATTGAATAATAATAATTATTATTATATTATAATAATNCATTCTATTTGTGTTGCTTCAATCTTTGAGGAAACGGTGGTGGAGGTTTCTCCATAGTAATTTATTTATTTTGTTTGTGTTGCTTCAATCTTTGAGGAAACGATGGTGGAGGTTTCTCCACAGTAATTTTCATGGTGTGTTTATTCTCTTTATTTTACTTCAATCTTTGAGGAAACGGTGGTGGAGGTTTTTCCACAATAATTTTCATTGGTGTAAAAGGATGCTTCAGTCTTTGAGGAAATGGTGGTGGAGGTTTTTCCACGGTAACTTTCATTGGTGTAAATGGATACTCTAAATTGGGTATTCATGATTCTTTTCTTTTTCGGTATCCATTTTCTCTTTTTCAGTTTTTGTTTCTTTTTGAACCCTTATTTCCAATTCTGTTCCACTTCGTAATTATATCACTTTGATTTTTTCTCTTCCTTGGTCTTTAGGATTTGGTTCCATAGTACTAGGAAAAGTTCCTAATGTTCGTTTACTAAGCATAGTAGTGATATGCCCTAATTAGTTTTCAATATTCTTAATAGCAGTTCCTTGATTTTGTAATTGATTTCCTTGAATTTGTAATTATTTTCCTTGATTCTATAATTGTTGTCCCATGTTTAATATCAGCTCTTCCATAGAAAACTTCTTCTCCTTAATTTGAGTATTACTGTTAAATTCTAGAGGATAAGAAGGTCTATAGTTAACATTTCTTTGGTTGGATGAATTCTCTAATGGGTTCACTGGGTTGTTTGCCCATTGTTGATTTGTAGAAGAATTGTTATACCTATTAAAAGTTAGATGATTCTTCCAACTTGGGTTATAATAGTTTGAATATCGGTTGTTGGGTATATTAATAACATTTAAGGTCTCATATGAAGGTTGAACATCCATAAATTGCCCAGATGAATTCTCTTCCATCATGGGAGATGTTGAAGAATAATTCATCCCATAATGATCTAATTTCTTTGATATTGCAGCAATCTGCGAAGCTAACATAGATATTGCATCAGAATCATGGATACTAGCTACTTTTTTAAGATTTACCCGCTCACAAGGCCATTGAAAATTGTTGGTAGTCATCTTTTCTATTAATGAATAAACCTCATCAAGGGGTTTTGACATTAAAGACCACCAGCCGCAACATCAATAATCGATCTAAGAGATCCCACTATTCCATTATAAAAAGTTTGAATTATTAACCAATCTAGTAACGAATGATGAGGACACTTCTTAAAAAGATCTTTAAATCTCTCTCAAGCTTCATATATTGACTCTCCATCAATCTGACAAAATGATGTTATGTCATTTCTAAGTTTAGAAGTTTTGGATGGAGGGAAATATTTGGATAGAAATTTCTGTGAAACTTCTCCCCAAGTTCTAATAGATCCTGGTGCTAACGAATTTAACCACATCTTAATTTTATCCCTCATTGAAAAAGGAAAAAGTCTAAGTTTAACAATATCGTTTGAGACTCTATCATATTTAAAAGTAGCACACAGTTCTAAAAAACTAGCGAGGTGTAAGTTCAGATCTTCATTTGGTGTACCTCGGAATTGATTGTTTTGTACCATTTAGATAATAGCAGGTTTAAGCTCAAATGAATTAGCAGCTACATCAGGATTTTGGATAGATAAGTTTCTACTGTAGGATTTGCATAATCTCATAGGGGTCTAGGTTGGTGTTCATTATCTATTCCTTGATGTACCGTAGGATTTGCATAGTCTCTTAAGGGTCTTGGTTGGTGTTCATTTTCTATTCCTTAATTGTTCATAATGTTTTCCATTGTATCACAATTTCTAGTTCAAGCTCAAATGAATTAGCAGCTACATCAGGATTTTGGATAGATAAGTGAATTTCATGATAATAGCAAGTTTAAGCTCAAATGAATTAGCAGCTACATCAGGATTTTGGATAGATAAGTGAATTTCATCTGCTGCAAGATTTGCATAATCTCTTAGGGGTCTAGGTTGGTGTTCATTCTTTATTCCTGGATTGTTCAGGCACAAATGAATTAGCAGCTACATCAGGATTTTGGATAGATAAGTGAATTTCATCTGCTGTAGGATAAATGAATTAGCAGCTACATCAGGATTTTGGATAGATAAGTGAATTTCATCTGCTGTAGAATTAGGTTTAAGCTCAAATGAATTAGTAGCTACATCAGGATTTTGGATAGATAAGTGAATCTCATCTGCTGTAGGATTTGCATAATCTCTTAAGCTCAAATGAATTAGCAGCTACATCAGGGTTTTGGGTAGATAAGTGAATTTCATCTGCTGTAGGATTTGCATAATCTCGTAGAGGTCTATTGGTGTTCATTTTCTATTCCTTGATTGTTCATAATGTTTTCCATTGTATCACAATTTCTAGGGTTCTATTCCTTGATTGTTCATGTTGTTTTCCATTGAATCAGAATTTCTAGGTTCTCTTCTCATTTACTACTGTAGGATTTGCATAATCTCATAGGGGTCTAGGTTGGTGTTCATTATCTATTCCTTGATGTACCGTAGGATTTGCATAGTCTCTTAAGGGTCTTGGTTGGTGTTCATTTTCTATTCCTTAATTGTTCATAATGTTTTCCATTGTATCACAATTTCTAGTTCAAGCTCAAATGAATTAGCAGCTACATCAGGATTTTGGATAGATAAGTGAATTTCATGATAATAGCAAGTTTAAGCTCAAATGAATTAGCAGCTACATCAGGATTTTGGATAGATAAGTGAATTTCATCTGCTGCAAGATTTGCATAATCTCTTAGGGGTCTAGGTTGGTGTTCATTCTTTATTCCTGGATTGTTCAGGCACAAATGAATTAGCAGCTACATCAGGATTTTGGATAGATAAGTGAATTTCATCTGCTGTAGGATAAATGAATTAGCAGCTACATCAGGATTTTGGATAGATAAGTGAATTTCATCTGCTGTAGAATTAGGTTTAAGCTCAAATGAATTAGTAGCTACATCAGGATTTTGGATAGATAAGTGAATCTCATCTGCTGTAGGATTTGCATAATCTCGGGGTCTAGGTTGGTGTTCATTCGCTAATCCTTGATTGTTCAGGTTATTTTCCATTGTATCAGAATTTTTAGGTTCTCTTCTTAATTTTCTGATCCTTCTAACAGTGCGCTGAATCGTAGGATATAAGAGTTTCAGGTCCAAATTTACGCATACAATTTGAAATCAGTACTCAGTATAATAATTAACTAAATAGAAATATAAAAACAAGATGCAATTTAAGTAAAAATTTTCTAATAATCCTAATTTGTCCGTTACTCTGACCGTGATTTTACTCACTCAATCACTCCCTGACAACGGCGCCAAAAACTTGACAGCGACTTTATATATGTAATAAAATATAAGATAAATATAGACGTATTAAACATTCAATAATTGTAAAGTCACACTTATCAATGCAAGTATACGTATCGCTCAAGTAATATAGGTTTCAATATTTGTAAAGTCACACTTATCAACGCAAGTATACATATCGCTCAAGTAATATAGGGGCCCTAATAGAGTCCTAGATATCGATCCCTCAGGGAGTAGTTTAGAATTACGAACTAAGACTTTAGAAAAGCAATACTTTAATCACAACAATGACATTCAATTTGCTTATCTGTCACTAATAGGCAATTAAAATAAGTAGATAATTTTAATAACTAATAAATAACTAGTGATATTAAGTAAGTTTTAATTGTGATACTCAATATACAAGAAAGCATCCTTCTCTTTGTCAAGAAATTATAGTGAATAGATAAAATGAATTAGTTCAATTTATATTGTGTCAAATAAGAGCATACCTATTCTTTACCCTTTGCTAATCCTACGCTTGTTTACTGAATCCACGGCTAGGCTGGGATGTCGGCTCTCACTTAGGAGCTCCCACGTTCCCCTCACCTGAGAGCTAACAGCTACACTTCAGCACCCAAATAAAAGGACCGAATTGAGGATTTTAGTCTATCACTCTAAAATGTCCAATTCTACGTCAGATAATATTATTTCCCTATTTATTTGCACCCAACTTCCAAGGGCTTTGACCTCCCTGAATCTTGGATGTAATCTTCACTTTAGTTTTAAAACTCAATATATTTTAACAAATCAATTGGCCAAATTGAAAGTAAATTAAGATCTAAGTGAAAAGATCATCACAATTTCTTAAACATTTTCATGGTATCACCAATTCAAATCACCATTTCACAAATCTCGAGACACTGAGAAAGATAGAGAAAACTACTTAGAACTCATACAAAAAATACAACAAAACTCGGAACTCATATATAAAATCAAAGTCATACAAACTACAACAAGTAAATAACTTATCTCTAATTTCTCCCCAAGAACACTCCTTGAAGTTCCTTTGAATATCTTCCTTTCTTTACAGCACAAAGAATTCCTCTTCGAAGTAGCAAGGAGGGAGAAATCTCTAACTTTCCCTCCACTCTTACAATCTCTCGAAGAATTCCTCACAATTGTTACACTCTATTGAAAATTCTATACACTAATGGTAACTTCCAAGGCCTCTAGCTTTCTTTAATTTTCGGCCAAAATGCTCTTTTAAAGTTGTGGATGAGTTTTCTCAAGAGTTGCCTAAGCATCCCTTCAAACTTTGGCCTTATCCAAAGCTTGAGTAGACATAACCGTCGATCTTGCCGCTGGCGGGATCGATGGCGCCGTCGGCGGGCTTCTGGAGAATTTTGTCTTGTAGTCTCAGGAAAAACTCACCATCGGCAGGGTTGAGGGCGCCGTTGGCGGCTAAGTTCAAATCTCCACATTATGGTTCTTTTCGCTCCAAATTCGCTCCTTTTTGCATCTTTTTGCTCCAATGACCCTAATTCAACATTCTTGCAACAAAACATCAAAAATACATTTCTTTAAAGTGCAATATCATCAAAAATAGTATAAAATAGGTATGAAAATCTCAACATATTTTCCTCTGGTCAGAGATCATATGTTAGGAACTCAAATAGAGAAAGATCATAACCAAAGTCTCGTCAGCAGACAACGTGCTAGAATTGTGGCAAGACTGACCACATTAAAAGAAACTGTAGGAATCCTAAGAAGAATGAGAATAATTACGCTAATGTTGTATATGAAGAAATATAGGATGCGCTATTGTTGGCAGTTCATAGTTTTGTTGATGACTGGATACTGGATTTAGGGGCTTCCTTCCGCACATCTTCCCACCGGGAGTTGATGCAAACATATGTTGCAGATGACTTTAGGAAGGTACATATGGATAATAGAAAAGCTCTAAGTGTGGTAGGGATGGTAGACATTGATATTGCACTCCTTAACAAGAGCAAATGAACTTTGCAAAAGGTCAGACGCGTTCCTGAGTTACAAAAAAAATCTCAACTTTATTGGGCAGCTCAATGAGCTGGTCATTTGGTGGTGTTCTCAAATAGCAACTAGAAGGTTACCAAACGAGCATTAGTGTTGGCTCATGGTAAGAAACTGACACAATATATATGACTACAGGTTTACTCAGGCGATGACACATGAGTCAGAGGTGTGTTATGGGGAAGCAAAAGAGTGTCAGTTTCTTGAAAGTGGCAGAGAGTCAAAGGCAAGAAAATTGGACCTTGTACAGACAAATGGTGGAGAACCACAAAGATATAAAAAATCTTGCATGATGAGAATTTGAGCAAGTGGGTGCTGACCAAGGAGGAGGAGACGTATTCCGTGCCAGGGAATCATACTTGAGAGCTGAAAGAACTTCTATCAAGAAAAAAGACATTGTACAATAAGTAGGTGTACCAGATAAAAACTGTATTAGATGGCAATAAGACGTACAAAACTGAACTTGTTGAAAAGGGCTTTCAGCAGGGGCAGGATATTGCTCATGTAGTGGAAGTTGTAAGCAGATACATGAGTAACCCAGAAAAGTGCTTGGTGGTAAAAGACTACGTTGATGGTGATATGTCAACTGAGGGTGTTACTCGTGAGAAGCTGAAGTTGTGCACGACTTCAACTGGTTTTCTAACAAGAAGAAAGGGGCTTTGAGTTGTAGAGGTAGAGGATATCATGTTTAAGGAAAAGGTCGGTACAGCTAGTAGAAGATGCAGTCAGTAGGTAATGCATTCAATGTCTCATTCTCCAAGTAAAATAATTGTTGGGTAATGTGGAGACCCGGTCCACCACAATTTGATTAGCTTCTTAATTAAGAATCCCACATACCGCTCAACTACCTTCCCACTTAACTCTCACCTACCACATCCCACCTACCTGTCACGCTCCGCCATATTCAAGAAATCATCAAGACGAGCATAGGATGGAATATTCTAGAGAAGGACAAAATATAGAGAGTCATCAAAGGGGCTCTAGAAGATTCCACCACATTCCAGAGAGAGCAAGAAGGAAAATCTCTAAAGAGATTTTAAGAATAACCTAGAATGTTCTAGAGTTATGTATGTACATAAGAATAGTCTAAGAGATAGAATATTATATTGTAATCTAGAAGCTTCTCTTGGACATGCAATAGTGCCACATTGGCTAGATGAAAGGCGAAAGACATGGAGGAGGCTATAAATAGGAGCTCCTCCCTTCATTTGTAATTACCCAAGCATTGAATCAAAAACATTCAAGTATTCAAGTGCAAAGTATTCCTTTCTCTCTATTCTTCTTCTTAAGAGTGCTTGGGGCTCATAAGTCCAATATTGTGAGGGGTAAGGTTGATTTAGTGCTAAGAAAGAGCGCTAAAGCCGCACGGGTAACTTGAGGAAAGTTAGTCCGTGACAGTTGGTATCAGAGATTTTGTTTGAGGGAATGACAAAAAGAGTCAAGGAGCACGTGATGGAATCGGAAGCCACTAACGTGGATTCCTTTCAAGGGCGAGGTCGCCAGGAGAAAAGGGACCCCGTTGAACCCAAGCCACATGGAAGGTCTAAGGAGATCATGCATAGCTTTGATTCGCGCCTTGCTCAGATGGAAGAGGCAATGAATGACATGGAGGGCCAAGTAGAGGACCTTGGCCAAAGGGTTGATGGACTCGACGAGGAGGACGTCACCATTAATTCAACAATCAGAGGTATGATGCTCCAACTTGAGGAAACCTTAATGGGCTAAGTGACTAAGTTGCAAGAAGATTTTATGGGGAAGCTCCAAGAGATGCGAAGTGCCTATAAGGAAGAGATGAGCGACATATGTGCTAGCTTGGAGGAAATGCGTGTGGACATTTTGTTGTGCCAGAAGGCACTCGCGCCATCCACAAGCCATCCCACTTTCGAAGCCAGGAGGATTGAAGTTCCAAAACCTATGAGTTTTGGAGGTATTATCAACGCGACGGAAGTAAAAAACTTCATATGGGGACTAGAGAAATACTTTAGAGCGATGAGGATTGTTGATGAAGATGCAGAAATTCAATTTGTTTCTCTTTATCTCTCAGACATTGTTATGCTTTGGTGGAGAATAAGAAAAGGAGATGTTGAGAAAGGTTTGTGCACCATGTCCACTTTCAATGACTTCATAAAGACCTAAAGGAACAGTTATATCCCAAGAATGCCGAAGACGAGGCTCGAGCCCGGCTGCGAAGGCTTAAGCAAGAAGGTTTGATTCAAGGCTACATAAAAGAGTTTACAATCCTAGTTCTTGAAATTACAGATATATCAAATAAGGATGCTCTCTTCAACTTCATGGGTGGGCTTCAACATTGGGCAAAGACCGAGCTTAGGAGGCAAGGAGTGCAAGATCTTGCCATTGCCATTGTAGTTACCCAAAACTTGGTTGATTATTCAAAGGAGCCTAGAAAGCCTAAAGATAAGAAGAGGTACAACATCAAAGGTGGGCATAATAAGGGCAAAAACAAGGAAGAGAAATGTCGTGAATCAACTCCAACATAGGCAAGGGACAAGGGGAAGACCAAAAACAAGCCATATCAAAACCGCTGCTTTGTTTGTGAAGGACCTCATTAGGCAAGAAATTGCCCTCAACTCTCTCCTTGCAAGTCATAAAGAAGAAAGTGATACGGAAAATGACATGGGGGAACATGTGGGATCTCTTTAATAGCTAAATGCAAAGCAAGCTCCAATAAAACCCCAAGGGAAGGGGTTACTCTTTGTGGAGATGACAATAGGAGGGAAGACTATCAAGGCAATGGTAGTTACGAGGGCTTCCCACAACATCATCTCCTGCGAGGAAGCAAAGAGATTGGGGTTGCAGATGACTAAAGGAGGGGGCTCTATCAAATTCATCAACTCAACAGAGATGCCAATCGATGGAGTGACTAAGGGAGTCAAGATGAGCATTGGGGCATGATCAGGTAATCTAGATTTCTCTGTCATTCCTTTGGATGATTACAAAGCTTTCCTAGGAATGAACTTCTTAGAGCAAACAAGAGCATTCCCAATGCCACTTGCCAATAGCCTGTGCATCACGGAAGGGAGTATAGCTTGCTCAATACCGATAATAAGGTTAAGAAAGCAAGGATCCAAAACGCTATCGGCAATCCAGTTCAGAGATGGCGTTTCACATGACAAGGGGGACAACTTGGCTATCCTTCATACCAATGAAGGAAAAAATTTCCAAAGAGTTGGGGTGCCAAGGAACGTGGTGGTGGCAAGATATAAGCAGCCAGCCAAAAAGACGTGTTGCACCAAGGAGAAGCCAAAGATTTCCAAGTATGGCGGCAAACCGAAGAGGTAGTTTTGAAGGTGCAAGGGAAGTCGCAATGAGGGCATTGCGGGTTTAAGTGGGGGAGAGTGTCACGCTCCACCATATTTGAGAAATCATCAAGACAACCAAAGGATGAAAATTCTAGAGAATGTCAAAATATAGAGAGTCATCAAAGAAGCTCTAGAAGATTCCACCACATTCCGGAGAGACCAAGAAGGAAAAGCTTTAAAGAGAATTTAGAAATAACCTAAAATGTTATAGACTTATGTATGTACATAAGAATAGTCTAAGAGATAGAATATTATATTGTAATCTAGAAGCTTCTCTTGGACTTTGTATATTCCCACATTCGTTAGATGAAAGGCCAAAGACATGGAGGAGGCTATAAATAGGAGCTCCTCACCTCATTTGTATTTACCTAAGCATTGAATCAAAACCATTCAAGTATTCAAGTGCAAAGTATTTTTTTCTCTTTATTCTTCTTCTTAAGAGTGCTTGGGGCTCATAAGTCCAGTGTTGTGAGGGGTATGGCTGATTTGGTGCTAAGAAAGAGCGCTAAAGCCGCATGGGTGACTTGAGGAAAGTTAGTCCATGACATACCACTCACCTACCTCCCACCTACCGCTCTCCTAGTTTCTATAAATAGCATTTTATGGCTTGTCATATGCTAAGCCAAGCCAAGCAAGGGCCAAGCCAAGTCCTCTAAGAGAGAAAGAGAGGAAGAGACAGAGAGAGAGTAAGAGAGAGAAGAAAATAGAGATTTTATTGTAAACGTCGAGACACTCGATGGTGTAATTCCTCGAAGAAATAAAATCCTCTGCAGCTCTGTGGACGTAGGCAAATTTGTCGAACCACGTAAATCTGTGTGTTGCTCTAGCATTTTTTCTGTGTGCAATTTTTCTCGTTGCATTTTTCGTTTTATTGCCATCGTTTTTCAAAACAACGACAGTTTTTCGACACAAAGCCTTAAAGAAATGATTGTCGTAGCATGAGGGTACAACAGTAGTATATTGTGGTTTTAACCACCGCATACATATATTATTTGGGATGGTTAAAATCACCACCGTAGACAATAAAAGATAAAAAGGATTTTTAAATACATCAACTACAACAGAAAAATGAATGTCAATTCAACGAAAAATTATTCCATACGGATACAGCATGTAGAAATACATGCGGTGTCCGATCTGTACCGTTCATCACACTCCATCAATATTTTTTAAAAAAATTAAATAAATAAATAAAAATGGGGCCCAGCAAAATACAACTTTTACTGTGATGAGCGGTCCAGATAGAACACCGCATACATCTCTGCATGCGGTGTCCGTATGGAATAAATTTTCCAATTCAATAGCCAAACACACTCAAAACACTAAAATTTTGCCAATAGGCAATGACCAGGCTAGAAGACTTTTCTCATTCAACATTTTTAATATTGAGTAAAATCTTATCATTTATAAATAAATAATATTCAATTCACGTAACAATTCATAAGTGTATCTCATTGATAACTTATAAAACCTGAAAATAAAATTTTAAAAAATGATGCAAGAAATTTTAAAAAAATGATCACGAAGCATGATAAGTCATAAACCATTTACAGAAACATGAAACTAATAATCTCTCGCGATAAAACTAACTTAGAGGATAACAACATAACCTTGGTGTAGAAAAACCTCGGAAGCTTGCATTTTGTTCTTTCCACTACACTCCAACCCAAAAATAATTGAGGAAGGTAGCCCTTATATTTCTTCCTTAGCCTGCCACCCACTTTTCCATGCTTTAACTTTTCCAAATCCCATAAATTCATAGAGATTTCTTTTCTCGTCTTTCTTCCTCGTCCTGCCATTGTGCTCTCTAACATAAACAAAGAGATTTCGCTCCTCCGGAGTGGCCGATTGGAACTCTCCCAAACTTTTCAACAATGCCATGCTGGACAAAGCAATATGGTAAAACAAGACTCAAGATTATTCCTTTCAGCTAAGCTGAAATACCACAACCTTTTGGGAAACAAAAGCTGAAATATAATAATTCACAATTAATTGATTATGTTCATGCGAAGAGATAAATTAATTGAATGTTAACCAGTTATTACTTCGCCACAGTTCCGCTCAAGTCATGATTAGTTAATATTAGGGCTGTACCATGAGAATATTGGGCTGCTAAATGGTCAGAACCCAGTAGTTAATGCATTATAGATAGGGGCATTTACATACATACCACCTAATTCCTATATATTGACTAAACTTCATTTTTTTAACAGTTATACCACCAGAATCTTTCATCTCACATCAAAAAGACCCATATTTTAACTTTTAAAATAAAATACAACTTTTCATGCATGGGTAAAGTCCCATATACGTCAAAATTAAAATTTAGGTATTATATACGTAAATACATAAGAATTCAGTGGTATGTATGTAAATCTTCCTTCTATATATTATCTAAGAAACGACCCAACTTAAAGACCAGGAAATGATTTTTAGAGCAATGCGATGATGATACATGTAGTGCATTGCAGCTGTCTAAAGTTAAAAACTTGACAAAAAAATTGGAACAACTTGCTATATTGCAGTGTATCAAAAAAGCTACAAAGGATTAAGCATTAAGACTTCCTAAGATGTTATTTCTTCATTGAAACATTAAGCTGAAATTAACATGTACCTCAATGTAGAACCTGCAATCATAGCTGGTGGCTGATTTTGGAGCAAGAAAAATCAAACAGTGGAATTTTCCAGAAGAGAAAAAGCTACAAATTCACAAAATGGGATCAATCCCACAACAAATTTTAGTCACTAAAAGACATCTAACATCTAATTTTCACTTTTTACATTACACCACCCAAATCATTCATATCACATAAAAAATATTTACTTTTAACAAATACCTAGAAACTGAAGTTTAAGTGTAAGATATGCAAATAAATAGAACTTGAGTGGTATGCTTGTAAATCTTCCTAAGAGATATAGTCGTAAATAAATTAAACAATTTGTATTGCAGGTGTTAAAACTCAGAATAATGTGGTGGAATACACACATTTTCATTGATATGAATGTGGTTATAAATAACCCTTACAATAATCTTGTAATAGGAAAAATAATAAAAGGTAAATGATATGAAAGGAAAGGTATAACACTTAGTATCTCCAATAATTAATTCGCATTAATTATTAGGAGATATAGGAAATAACATAAAATAGGGAAATAAATATCTCATTAATTCTAAGGAAATAATTTATTTACAAGAATAAATTATTTCCTAACATAACTCTAATTCTAAGGAAATAATTTATTTATAAGAATAAATTATTTCCTATCATAACTCCTAACACTCCCCCTCAAGTTTGGAATGTATGTTAATAATTCCTAACTTGCTGAGTAGTATCGAGAACTGAGAAGAGTTTAGTGGTTTTGTGAAAACGTCTGCTGGCTGTTCTAAAGTAGACACATGAGTCAACTTTATTATTCCTTTTTGAACTTTCTCCCGTATGAGATGACAATCAATCTCGATGTGCTTTGTTCGCTCATGGTATACCGGGTTCGAGGCGATGTGAAGTGCTGCTTGGTTATCACAAAATAAATTGGCAGGATGTGAATGCATGATCCCCAAATCTTGCAGAATTGTTCTTAACCAAATAATCTCGCAGCAGGTAGTGGCCATGGACCGATATTCAGCTTCTGCACTAGAGCGTGATACTGTGGTTTGTTTCTTGGTTTTCCAAGAAATTAATGAACTCCCAAGGAAGATACAATACCCAGTAACTGATCTTCGAGTGTCACGACACCTAGCCCAATCTGCATCACAAAAGGCATTTAGTTGGGTTGAGCTTTCTGCTGAGAGGAAAATTCCTTGTCCAACTGTTTGTTTTATGTAACGTAGAATACGATGGGCTGCTTCTAAGTGTGGCACTCGTGGTTTGTCCATAAATTGACTTAAGACATGAACTGCATATGTCAAGTCTGGACGTGTAATAGTTAAGTAGATTAATCTCCCAACTAGTCTTCGGTATGATGATGGATCACTGACATATTCTCCATCTGATTTGCTAAGGGATAAGTTTTGTTCCATAGGGAAAGTGGCTGGTTTTGCACCGAGGTACCCAGCATCCTCGAGTATTTCAAGAGCATACTTTCGCTGTGAAAGCACAATACCCTTCTGGGATCGTGCAACCTCAATACCAAGGAAATATTTCAATTGTCCAAGGTCCTTTAATTTGAATTGGTTCTTCAAGGATATTTTAACATGTTCGATTTCTTGTAAGTCGTTCCCTGCAATGATGACATCATCTACATATATAAGAAGGGCGATAAATTTACCATTCTGGGATCGGACGAACAAAGAATAATCTGCCTTTGATTGCATAAAATTGGCTTGCTTTAGAGCGGTGGAAAGCTTAATGAACCATTGTCGTGAAGCTTGTTTGAGACCATATAATGATTTGTGGAGTTTACAAACTCGAGTCTCCCCCTTTCGTCCGAGGCCAGGAGGTAGCGACATATATACGTCTTCGTCGAGGTCCCCATGCAAGAAGGCATTGTTGACATCTAGTTGATGAAGATGCCATTGCTTGGTTGAAGCTAACGCAAGAAGTAGGCGAACAGTTACAAGCTTTGCTACAGGGGCAAAGGTTTCCTGGTAATCTAGCCCTTCAATTTGATTATACCCTTTTGCCACTAATCTGGCCTTGTAGCGTTCAACTGTCCCATCTGCACGAAGTTTGATTTTGTAGACCCATTTGCATCCAATTGGCCTCTTTCCAGGCGGTAATGGTACAAGGGACCATGTGCCATTGACGTTGAGTGCATCAAGTTCTTCTCGCATAGCAACCTGCCACTTTGGATTACGAGCGGCTTCTACAAAGGTGTTTGGCTCCTTTTCAATTGAAAGGGCGGTGGTAAAAGCACGATGTTTAGGTGATAATCTAGCATATGACAAGACGTTGGTTAATGGGTAGAAGGTACCTGTGGTTTTGGCCAACACGGAGTTCGATGTTGGGGGGTGTCTTGAGGGAAGAGAAATACCAACATGATACTCACGCAAATAGCTAGGCATTTTTGTTGTTCTTATTGATCTTGGTGATGGTATTTGTTGGTCTAGAGTTGCAGGTTGTTCTGAGGATAAATTTGAAGGTGGGGTAGTCTCTTCAGAGGGGATTTCGTTGTCTTGAGAAGATGAAATATTTTCTTGAGGTAATTCATCGAATGAAGGCATGTCGGTGTGGGTAGTGAAGTGCGGGATTGAGCCTTTATCTGTAGCGAAAGAAGGGGAAGGAAAAGTGTTTTCATGGAAACGAACATCTCGTGATACAAAAATCTTCCCAGTTGAAAGATCATAGACTCTATAACCCTTTTGTGCATATGGATATCCTAAGAAAAGACATCGAATGGCTCTGGGATCAAACTTGTTTGGTCGTTGATGATGTGTTGAGGCAAAACAAAGACACCCAAACACACGCAAATGATCATATGCTGGTTTTGTTTGGAAGAGCATTTCAAAAGGAGTCTTTCCATGGAGAAGGGGTGTTGGTGTTCTGTTGATTAGGTAGGTGGCAGTTAGGATTGCATCTCCCCAAAATTTTTTGGGTAAATTAGCTTGAAACAATAAGGCTCGGGCTATGTTGAGTAAGTGGCGATGTTTTCTTTCGGCTACACCATTTTGTTGTGGAGTGGAGACACAACTTGATTGGTGAATGATGCCTTTGTCGAGATAAAAATTCCTCAATATGAATTCGGGACCATTATCACTTCGAATGATTTTGACTTTTAGATTGAATTGTGTTTCAACGAGATTTATGAACTTGATGATGTATGAGTGTGTATCTGATTTATGGTTCATCAAATAAGTCCATGTGCATCGAGTATAATCATCAACAATTGTGAGAAAATACCGCGCTCCAGTGATTGAAGGAACTTGGTATCCTCCCCAAATGTCAACATGAATTAATTCAAAAGGTGTTTTTGAGCTAATGGAACTTGTTTGAAAAGGTAAACGAGTTTGCTTAGCCAATGGGCAAATTAAACAATCAAAAACATTACAAATATTCTTGCTTATAATTGGAAAAGGAAAGAGACTGGAAATTTTATTTGATGGGTGGCCTAGACGTTTGTGCCAGAGATTTGGAGATGGTGAAGTAGCAACATTGCACTTGCTCTTTTGTGGAGTATCAAGGTAGTAAAGTCCTCCTCTTTTAGTTCCCGTCCCAATCATCTTCCCCGATTGTTGGTCCTGTAGAACACAAGTGTGGTTATTAAAAATGGCAAGACATTGTGAATCAAGCACAAATTTGCTAATAGAAATCAGATTTAATTTGAAGGAGGGGACACATAAAACATTTTGTAGAACAAAGTCAGCAAAATGGATGTTGCCTATGTGTGTGACAGTTGCAGTAGCTCCGTTAGGCAAGTGAACTTTTCGATTGATGACACTGGATTTTGTAGTAAGTATGTTGGCTGAATATACCATGTGATCTGTGGCTCCTGTGTCAAGAATCCAGCTTATTTCTTTATCAAAAACAGAGGCACAAAAGATTTTACCTGAGATATCACTCATTGCTGATGTACTGCCAACATGATTAGCCATCGAATTAGATTTGTTCTCTGCAAGTAATGATATGAGGCTTTGATATTGTTCAGCTGTAAGGGTGAATAGTGCAGGACTCGTTGATGCATTGGTATCCGCATGGTTGGCTTTGAGAGCAAAATTTTTCCGTTCAGGTTTATTGCCCGTTGGATTGGTCCTTTGCAACTTCCTACAATCATTGATGGTGTGTCCCT